>JABUIW010000017.1:2858723-2872821 GCA_013363375.1 Menidia beryllina | reverse complement strand
AAGAAAGAAAGAAAGAAAGAAAGAAAGAAAGAAAGAAAGAAAGAAAGGGAGGGATCTTTATACAACATATAGTGAGAACATGTCAGATTAAGATTGAAATATTATTACATCAGAGGGCGGTGCTAGCAGATCAATACTCACCAACAATGTAAAAAAAAGCATAACCCCTGCTCTTGTCGTTTTTCTTTTACACAAAGAAATGTAAAATAAGTCAATTTTGTACACAACATGCTTCAGTGATATGGGCCTTCTGTCCCTAAAGACAGCAGTACTGGCTTCATGCTGTGTCCTAGTCCTAGAGAAAAGCAAAAATAGGGTCTGGAGCACCCAGCAGGACTGTGTTCGTTTTCTCTACCAGAACTTCACTCGTCCTCCACTTTCATATAAGCACACACACACACATAAACACAAAAAAATACTAGAAGTAATTTATAAATAAGCAGTTGCAGAGGAACAAAATAAAGTAGACTGCTTTTTCTAAAAAAAAAGAAAAACTATATTTTGAAATGTAAAGGGTTTTTAACATTTTCTTCTTCAAAAAAAGATATTGCACATAAATTCTCATGGCCAGTGGGATTAAAACAATCATCTCTTAGATCAAACATTGCAGTACCTAATTAAATATTGATCTATACCATTGTCCATTGAAAAAATTGTAAGAGGTATTTTGTTATCTATGTATCATTTCAATGGTTGCACCACTGAAAAAAGAAAGACTTTCGACTTAACATGATGCTAGCTGCAGATGTTCTGACGCAGAAACAAATTTCCTAAACATGATCAGCAATCCCACCGTCCAAATGTGTAAGCAGTTATTTTTGTGGGAGCACAAAAAATGAAAGATTACGTCAAAGTTTCTCTTTTTGATGAAGCAGCCCTGCAGGAGGAAGTCCCAATTACTAAAACATGGGTCACACAGTAAAACTAGAAGTTATGACGGGGTAGTTTGCAAACTAAGTTGCAGCTTTGACCTGCCTTGGTTTTTGAGGCCACGGGAGCTGTCCAGTGCTGAAAGTCAATAGAACCCCAGAGGGATAATTGACAGCGGGATAGAGGAGGAGGGTGGGAGGGGCACTGCTGGATTCAAACCTGACGTTGAAAATGATGCTGGCCTTTTAAATCCCCTACACCACCTTCCCACGTGTTTTACACTTAACTTGTTATGCAGCATAAACATTTGGCTTAAATATTGATTTGTTTTTCTGATTAAGTAGATACATTGTTTGTTAGAACAGGACATGCTGAACCGATAGGGACGCCAGCTTCACAGGGTGCGATTTGAGAACTGTGCATATAATGATTTTACACAAGAAAGTAAACTGATTAAAGAAACAAATTCTTCCACCTCTCAATTTTTCACAAAATGACCGTAATCTAAGTAACGTAAATATCCTCCTTGTAGACGCTTTAGCTATTATAGGGAAAAAAAGAACTAAAAGTTGTGGACACTCACCCTCATGTAACTACTGACTGAATCTCTTGAAGACTAGCAGTGGGCTCATCCTCATCAAAAGATATTCAAGTAGGTTTACAGATGATGCTTCCTTCTTTCTTTTCATCCGTGTTTCAGTCTATAAGACAAGCAGCTCTGTCATAAATCTGCTCCCATATATTGTCTCCTCAAACTTGTACATTTCTCCACTGTGAGCCTTGTCCTGTTGCTCCATAGTCTCTGCATCGAGTCACTCCTTTTTTCCTCCCTGTACGCTGTGTATCTCACCCGATCCCTTCTGGCGTGTATTAGTGTGTGTGTGGGAGAGAGAACGAGAGAGAGACAGAGACAGAGACAGAGACAAGGAGAGGGAGGGCTCTGATTATGTGTCTATTTATAAGTGCTATTGTTTTCCCCAAAATGGAGATCTGTCGTGTATATTTAAGACATAACCAACCATGGCAGATGTTTAAAATCATACAAGGAAAGGAAATGAGGGAGAAAGAAATAGAAATGCAGAAACACCACTCAACTTTGGTCATCCCTTGACATTGCTGTTGAGAAAAACTGGCATATAATCAGATAACAACACCAGTCCCCAAAAGTTGTTCATTTTTTATGATAAAAACGGATGAATGACAAACAGATTTTAAAAAATGAACAGAATGCACTTATTAGCAATGCTCAGATAACAATGTTTTTTTCACAGTAGAATGTAGAAAACAATCAAATATTGAGAGATTTTGATGTTTCATTAAAAAACACATGAAATTGATTGGAACAACTTGTTTTTTATCAAAGTTACAGTTTCAGCAATAAAAGGCTGTAAAAGTAGGTGGTACCAAAAAAAAGAAATAAAGCTATTGAAACAAATAGCTACACATTGCAACTCAACATGATTGACAACGCGTCAATAAGATTACTAAATATGATATGATATTTAAAAAGCACCTTGTAGAGGCAGAGCCTTGGCAGAGGTTCCAAACACAAACTGCAAACTATGAGCAATTTCAGACTAATGTTTTAGTGTACAGTTACAAAGACATGGGTGTTATAAAAAAAAAAAAAAAGTTGGAGACATTTCTGTCTGCAAGAGACATAGAGAGCACTGTATGGGCACAGTAATCACTGTTTGGGAAAACCTTTCTAACAATAAATGCAGGTTATTGAAAACAATGTTCTTTTAAAAAAGCTCTAATGTGAACATGACCCACAGCTTTCATATCAGAACTAACAATCATTTCAATTGAAGACGAGTGGATACTCCATCCCACAGAATAATGAAAGGGATTGTATTGATTTTATAACTCCATTCAAAAAGCTGCATCTGATGGTATCAGTCCCTATGGAATAGGCAGCATGTTCAAGCACATCATACTGCGCATCCTACAAGATCGTGGCTCCATAGAAAAAGAATTCAGGTGATGGACTTGCCGACCTGTAGTCCAGACCTTTCAATAACCAGATATATTTGGCACATCCTAACAGGCAAAATACTGCATTTAGACGGCAGAAAACCAAAACAACTCGTAATTTCTGTCCAATGTAGATTCATTAGTTGTAATGTTAAAGAGGTCACAAAACACTATCAAATGTACGAACTGCAGTTTTAAGTTTATGGGTACTCTGGGACAGTTTCAGACCTTCAAATGTAAAGAATACAAATCAATGCAGAAGGCCATAAAGAAACATTAAGTTTAGCTCTGATTCAAATGAGGTATTTTTTTCAATTGACTCAAATTACTTTCAATATCACCCATGATGAGAAAATACCCAGATAACCCATATTATCTGCACTGAATGCCAGTACACTGTATGCTATTCATTACCTCTGAGCAACAGCACCAAAAAACACATCAAACTTATTCAAAAGAGTGCCTTTTCACTCTAAACTCCAACAAGGGCTGGATTTTTTATGTTTTAAAAACAGAAAATGTAAACTTGCATTTCTTCCCTCAAATGTCTTGGATCCTTCTATTCTTCAGGTTTTACATGTAATGCCATGCCACACAAGGAGACTAAGCCAGAGCTATTTAAGTAACATTTATGTGCTGTGACTGGTGCAACTCAGGTTACATAACGGTGATTTTACATCCTTTAGCATTTCCTGGAACCTTAAATCCTCAAATGACTCTGATGATGAAGGAGGAATTAAACATATGGTGTTGATCTACAAACAAGGGTGGAGATGAGATAATGGTTAATTATCAAATAGTAATACCAAACATTGAAGTAATTACTAATACTAAACATTGAAGCTTCAAATATTTAGATATATTTACCAGTGGTGTGCAGAAAGCATAATCCATTTTTCTATTTTGTTGCACTGGTTATTTCTCACCCCAGTTCTGTCATGTTGTGCACATACTGTGTATTAAGGAGGTATGGTTTCGTACAGGGCACGGCCGTGTGGTGGTTAGCACCATCGCTTCACTGCATGAAGGTTCTGGGTTCGAGTCCCAGGGGACCCAGGACCTTTCTGTGTGGAGTTTGTATGTTCTCCCTGTGTCTGTGTGGGTTCTCTCTGGGTTCTCCAGATTCCTCCCACAGTCCAAAAACCTGCATGTTAGGTTGATTAGGAGTGAGTGTGAATGTGCATGGTTGGTTGTCCTTGTATGTCTTGTGTGTGGCCCTGCGATGGACTGGCGGACCGTCCAGGGTGTACCGCCTCTCGCCCATTGACCACTGGGATAGGCTCCAGTTCTCCCCGTGACCCCATTAGGGAATAAACGGTTACGCTAATGGATGGATGGATGGTTTTGTACAGGGAATAATCAACAGACTGACTTAAATTGAGGGGCTCAGTTACAACAGCAAATAAAAATATTAATTAAAACATTTAAAGTGTCTCTTCTAGGTTATATTGGGACCTTTTGTCAAGACTTTGCAATGTGCCAAGGAAAATGTCTTGATTTGAAGCAGACTTTATGAAGGCTTAAGCAAATTAAACACTAAGAAAATGCTAAAATAGAAAAAAAAAAGATTGTTTCTGGGTTTTAAGTCTTTGTTTAGGCATTATCTTGTTTTTTTATGGTACTATCATATTTTTTATGTAGCAAAGTGAAAATGTTCCTTGTTATAGAGACAGTACAGGCAATTAGATTTTTTTTTTTGTTGTTGTTGCTTCTGTTTTTGCCTTATTCCATGTTACTTTATTGTAATATGTCATGTATCATCTGAAATAATGCTAAACGGATCTTCAGACCTAGCTAGTATGGCCGATTATTCTTTGTGCCTTGACATTAAAAACCTTGTCATTAACAGAAGGATTTTTAGATGGTTTGAATTAATGAAAAGCTGAGTTTTGCTGAGGCAGCTAGGTTATTCTAAGATGATCTTATGTAAATGCCAGTAGGTGCAGTGCTGTCACATGACTGCTTTAAATGTTTGTGCTGTACCTGTGAATGTATATGTGCATGTGTGTGTGTGTCGGTGTGTGTGGATGCTGCGTCTGTTTAGGAAAAACCTCTGCGACTTTCCCACTTGCTCTATTGGACAGATTAACACAGTTAGTCCATATAAATAAGAATAAAAGAATAAATACATGAAAAACACATTTTATTCAGCCCTGTAAGGCAGTGTATGAATTTTTTCTTCAGGTTGTTTGAGGCCAGCCTTCTTCTTTCAGACCTTTTCGAGGTGCTTTTACCAATTAGACACAACTCTTTAGTTTCCATGGAAACCTTATATCTCCCTCTTTTTCTTCATTCCTTCACACATAAAATCCACTCTCTCTCTCCACACAGTTTATTTTTAAGACTCCTTTCTTTCTAGCTCCATGAGACAACAAGTGGGTGTTGCAGTGCGTAGGAGTGGTGCTGGGGGGGAAAAATAAAGGGCCGGACATCGTGGGTACAGGTCACAGGTTATGGTTTTAACCAAGTGGGAACAAGTAGGCCGAGAATTAGAGTCGATGACCTTAATTTAACAAGTTTGTACAAAACAAAAGTTGTTACTTATGTGTTTTTCTGTAAAGTAACAGCGCTATGATTCATGTACACAAAGTTTTTACGATCAACTACTGCACTTACACTTGAAAGATGTATGTGGGCTGTATGTGAAGATAAAACATCAACAAAAGCTAATCAGTTAGTGTAGTAAAAAGGGTTAAAGGTTAAAAACAGCCAATGTTCAGGAACATCATGCAGCAAAGGCTGCGTCTGGTAGAAAACCCTGTAATTAGCTGTAAGCCTGTTCTTTTTGCCAAAATGGTCAACTGTGTATGGAAATAGAAGGGATTTCATTGGCAGTGAGATATTAATACATTTTGATGGCATATTTTGCTTCTCTCTTTCAAAACCAAACGCCACTTTTCCTCATCACACAGAGGAAAGCTCATGCATTTTTTTTTAATCTCCATCTGAAAGCTTTAGTGAGGAGGTCAGTGACGAAGATTCCCGCAGCAAAAAAAAAAACCTTGACTGCGTTACAGTAACTCTTTTTAAATTTGATGAGCAGCTGACGGGAGCTATTTTCTGTGGTGTAAGCGTCTCAGCGGGCTCATTTGATGACTCCCCTCGAATGCCATGAGAGCCAATTTACTTAGAAGCGGGCGGCCGCCTCATTTCTCACTTCCACAGCCGATCCAGGTCAACATGTTTTTAGAAAAGCAGGCCGACGGGGAAGGGAGGGGGGGCGAGGGCGGCCAATAAACAGCCTCTGGTGGATGAAAAAATTTAATAAAATTAGATTCTAAAGCTGTGAGCGCTGTTGTTCTTAAAGGGATAAACACAATCATTCCACATTAGCCTCATTGTATGGTGCATTTTGTTTAGAATAATTTTAGGCAGGTTTTAAAAAATCTATGTATGTGTTCAAGTGTTCATGACTCAAGTGTTCTTACTCTGTTATATTCTGCTTTTCTTTTACTTGAGATTTTAAAAAAGCCAGGCAGCTTGAAGAGATCCACGTACTGTTTCACTTTTGATTTTGGATCACTTTGATTTAGAATGAGACTTCTAAGGTCACACATTGGATATTTAAAGGAAATCTGATGAGGACCTTAAGTTGAGAGCTACTTCAAACAGGGTCACAGATGAGTGAATTTCTATAAATACTGACACTTTGAAGACATTCTGCCAAGGTCTGAGTGAGTGGAATATATAATGAATTTTATACCCGATCACTTTTGCATTAGACACTGAATTACTGTGTTCTTTGCCACTGTAAGAGCTTTAATTAGGAAAACCTCTCGATTTTCACCTCTCATCCAAAAGGCATGTGGATAGTATCCATTCCTAAGCATAAATAGTCATTAGTCCCCTGTCTCTCTGAAGCCCCTAAATAATTTGCATATCATCATTTAAGTCACTCTCTCCCTTCTATTGTCTACCTGCTGAAAGAGCCTGAGTCATCCAATGGCAGGAGAGGGGATGCTGCATTGGAGACTCTGGGAAGGGGATAACTTAGACCCCCTGGCTTTTGTTTGATCTGTCCTACATAGAGGCAGAGCACATTTCATATACGAGAAAATTCAAAGGGCCTTTCATAAAAGGCTCTAAAAAAGAAATTGCATGGATTAGTATTTCTATCATACCAAATTGCCCATAGGAGTGAATGTGAGTGTGTGCGGCTGTTTGTCTCTGTTTGACCCTGCGACGGACTGGCGATGTGTCCAGGGTGTACCCTATCTCTTGCCTGGGATAGGCTCCAGCCATCTCCCCTTTGGGAGGATTTAGTAGAAGAAAAGTATGAGAGGACAAAGCTTAGGTATACAGAATTAGGGGCAGAAACAGAGCAGAGACATTGGAAAGTTACAATTTATCCAGTTGAAGTAGCATGTAGATAATTTGTTGCAAAGTCTGTTACAAAAACTCTGGGAGTTGGGTGTAATTGGACTGAGTGTAAAGAAAAAGTGAAGGACATGTCAGTTGAGGCATGTTCTCCGTGTCTGCGTTGGTAACCTCTGGATACTCAAGCATCTCCCACTGTCCAAAAAAGTGCATGTTAGGTCAATTTAACACTCTGTGTTAAATGTACTGGAGGATGTACACATTAGTTTTTGTTGCATTCCTTCCTCCGACTTTAAATGTGTTTTTTTTCTGCTGCTTTTCAAAAGGTCACATAAGCTTTGCGAAGCCACTAAATGGAAATCCCGTTAGTGATAATAATAGAAATATAACCTTTATTGCTGTTTCATAACTTGGATTTCTTAGACTCCCACAAATATCACTAGTAAATGTCAAAATAATACAATAAAATAGTGTCTTATGCTTTTGCACTTCATTTGTCACCAAGGAACCATTTCCATATAATGCAGTAATTACTTAATTCACAGAAACATCTCTATTTTCGGCCATAACCTCGCTTTTAATGGCCATTTACCAAGATATTTAAACATGTGGACACAGTCTCCTAGAGGAGATTATTTGTACTTTCTTTTTGCTAAAAAAAAAGAGAAACGATCAAATTTATGACATCATCAACATGATGATCAATGCAACATATGTAGTCAGTAATAACAGATGAGTGTTTTTAAACATGTACCCATTGGAAACTTTGTGCAGCCAAAACTTCATATTTACTCGAGTAGTTGTGTAATTTGCATTCATACTAAAAGCAATTCCCCCCCCAAGGCAGCCGAAGCTTTATTTCTGAGGGCCTCTGCTTACATGTTTTATTGACATGAAAAAATTCAACAGAATTCACTCTTTAAAACTTTCACTTCAATTATTTCTGAGCAGTATTTCGTGACACATCAGAGTGATTAAAATGCTTTTAGTAAAGAGGCATCTGGCGTAAGCAATTGATTCATATTCAACCATTTATGTTACCAGATTTGAGGTTGCTTAATTGTGGGATACGTGACGGGATACACAAGAAGAAATTAGATGCAGAAAATGTCTATACAAATAAAGACTCCTAAAAATGAGTTGGATTGTTTATCTGGCAGTGCCAAAAGGATGCTGGGTTCAAAAAGGTTATCAGTGGGTCGCTGGTCATGATCAATATTTTCCTTGAGGTTAGAGGTAGGATCAGAGCCCAGAGTACTCGATGAGTAATTGTCTCCTACACTGTGGTGATAGCTCATCGATTATTGATTGATTTGATTAGTCGTTTAAAATGAGTAATATTAAGCTACACTGTAATGGAGTCCTGGTGTTCTCTTTGTTTCTGCCTTGATGGCATTTTCATGATTCTGTCCCAGGAAAGAGTGACGCTCTGAGCAAAGCCGAGTAGAACAATCGATCACACGTGAAAAGATTTGTAACTCTGACGTAAAACCTTCCATGCGAAAAGCTGCGCATGTGGACATGTGCTGCCATGAGATCACGGATCTCTGCAGGGATAAAAGAAAGAAAACTATCTCACTGGGGGGAAAAAAAATCCCCAATTTGTAACCAAAGTTTAATCCTTCCCGTGTCCTGCCAGGAGTCAGTAAGGAAGCCAAGCAGTAAGCTCTGTCTGCTTTCTCATGATAAATTCCTACCAGCTGTCTCATGTGGAGATTATAAAATGATAGGCCAAGGTGTGTAAAGGCATCCAAGCAATAAAACACGGAAAATGAGATAGACAGAAATCAACCACAAGCACAATATGGGTTGTTAGATCAGTTTAATTCTTATTGATCTGTGACTCAGTCGTGCTGGTTTTGCTTGTTTTGTGTTTTTTTATTTGGAAACTCTTGGTAAATTTGCACTTTTATGTATCCACAGTTTGTGCATACATCTAATTGATTTTGGATCTTTTGTATACCTCCTTTTTTTCTGGAATAAGACAAAATGGTATCGGTGCAAGACTGATGAATGACATAACTTTAATGTATTACATCATATTTCCACAGGAAATCTGTGCAACCTTTAAATTTGGTCAAGTCCCTTAAAATGTAATTATAAAGAAAGGAATTAACATGCTTTTCCAAAGCCTATTTATGACTTTGAGTGTTGATAGCGGCTTTCCAATTATTCACGTTGTCATTTGCACAAATAATAGGCATTTAACCCGAGATGCAAGATTTTTAACTGAGCAATGATTTGATGATTTATCTCTTTTTAAACCGGAGGTCATGGGGGCTACGTCTTTCATGCTGTGTCATCCCATAACACATTGAACATTAGTTATTCAAGTTTCACCCACAAGGTCATATCCAAAGAGTTCTAATAAAAAAAATAAGTACAAGATTAAAGAGTCCTATAAAACTATCTATACCAGATTGACAGACTCTGAATATAATGTCTATAACAAAACAAAGATTAACAAAGATCTGAACCAGAAACACTTTTTAAGTCTTTGTTAAAAGGTGGATTCATCTCGCATATATGCAATCTTGTTAGATGTATTAGGCATAAAAGAAAGAAGTAGCTTTCATGCAATTAAAATAGTAAACTTGCTTCTAATCTTTCGGTCCTTTCGTTAACAAGTTGAACTTTTCCAAAAGTATTTCCATGGATACCGGCTCCACTTTCTCAATACAGCAACGGCTGCCAGAGAGACTGCCTGCAGCTACTGAATTCATGTGTCACAGTGCAGAGGATAAAAATATCTCTCCTTAATTGTCATTCCTTGTGCCAAAATGTTTAATTATACTGCCTCTGTTTTAGGGGTAGCCAGCACGCTTGACAAAATGCAGGGTTAGGAAACTGTAATTAATCATCACAAACCGTGGACATGCTCTAAAACGAGACACTGGTGTACGTAACATGAACTGGGAATGAGCGCACGCCTCACCACTCAACTCGAGTTAGACACAAACTAAGCAGCACTTTAAGATACACATGTGTGTGACTGTTGATGAACAGAGTTGATTCCACAAGCAGATGGTGGCCAAGCTTTTTTTTAAAAGTGTGTTTGAGTGTCTATGTGCATAGCAGAAAGCAGAGGGATTAACGTGAAGCCTGTTTTACTTAGTTTGTGTACACCCTTAAACAGTATGTTTGCACGCACTGCACTGCTCTGCCTCAGCGGACACAGAAAAAAAACCTGCTTCGTCTTAAAAGAAGAGGTTGATTTGAATCTTGTTTGCACGAGTGATCAGCCAAGCTTCCTGCATAACAATTTAATAGCATGTCATCTCTTGTTTCTTTGAACCTGTATCTCAGTAATACAATTGTGTGACTCCTCATCAACCTCATCTTTAATCAAACCTAAGATAACCGGTTAAACATTTGTCCTAACGATTGCACCATATTGTGCATGATACTCCCAATTATCTCATGATTGTCGCCAAGGCATTGCCCTAACTCATAAATTCATAAATACATTTCCTGCAAATCATGAAATGAGAAAACTATCTTAGAAATAAAGTCTTGTATAATTTATTATCCTTTAATCTGTTTCCTCTGAAGGGGTTTAAGGGATTAATTTACATCGGTGTGTGATTCACATTAAAATAATCTCAGTCTTTAAAAGCCAACAGATGCTTCTCTAAACTTTTTGACTCCAGACTGAATATGAAAGATGGTGGGTAATGGGTCCCTCGATTGGCTGCAAAAGAGCTCCTTCTGTGTAAAATGTCTTTTAGACTGTTTACCTGTTCATCCAGTGCATTTTCTTTTCTACTTGTCATGTATTTTACCTTAACCAAGAGTTCCTTATATTATCATTTATTGTGCTTGACATTGTTTTGGCATCGGTTTTCAATGCTGCTTAAAAGCTAAAAGAGAACGGGAAAGCCTCTCTGTGTTGTGATGGGCATGGGAGACACCTGACCCCTTTTTTCCCCTTGTTTTTATTTCTTTACATTGACTCTCCTAGATCTATACTGTGAGTTGAAGTCATGCACTAGAAGTTCTTTTAACATTCCCATGTTGCACACACACAAAACAAAAAAAAGTAAATTACTTCTACAGCTCTTTCTCGCATTTGGTGGGCATTCTTTTTTTGAGGATCTAATTATGCCTGCCATTATTATAGTCATGTACACCATTATTTACGATTTGCCTCAGAAAGTCAGAAAAAACAACTGTAACACACTAGACCCCAACCAAAATTGAAACAGCACTGGTCACATACTTTGATTAAATTATATTTTCATCAAAAATTGTTACCTGCCCCAAATTATGTCTTCTTTTAGGAAAAGTTTGGAGAGTGATATGGATATACTTACATTCCTTCTCGGCTGGGGACAGCATTTTACAGGATACTATTATGGGTTGTATTTAAGGATATAAACCTAAAACATTATATTATCGAGTTAAGTGAAGTTAAGGGAAATAAAGGTAACCTTTATCTACCTGGATAATGTATATTGTTGTTCCATCCACTTTTGGATGTAACTAAAGCTTCTGACTCTTTTATTGTAAGTAACTATTTCACATATGCAAAATAAAGTCTCAAACATATCAGTTGATGTTTATGTACATTCTATATCTACATTATGGTTTACAGATGTCATTACCTGGTTAGGCCTGCTTTTCTATGCCTTTTTTTATCTCTACTCTTTGAGGCTCCCCAGTCTAAGTAATCATCTGTGCACCAGCCCACCGCCTATAAGACATCTGTTGTGGGGAGTTACTGCTACGTTTCACTTTCCAAAGACGATGACATCTGATAGGGCACATTAGGCCAATGTAAGAACCAATGAAAGTCTGTTTTTTGACAAGACCCCATCCTCTGATGCCTCCATTGTAAAGTCAGATCGTTTCTATCATGGCATCGTCGCACAGGACTTTCCTATAAGGATCTCCTTGGGGATATGGCAATATTTTAATTTTTCTGTAACTACATCCTTAGATCACGTCACTGAGGTAAAGAGTTGTGTTTTCTGGTGTCAGATATTTTCATGTGCTTGTTAATGAATGAGGATTCCCTCTTTGTAGTGGTAACTCTGTACACAGGTCAAAACCATGCAGTAGTGGTGTGTGTTTCCATTCAC
This sequence comes from Menidia beryllina, assembly GCA_013363375.1. Classification (NCBI taxonomy): domain Eukaryota; kingdom Metazoa; phylum Chordata; class Actinopteri; order Atheriniformes; family Atherinopsidae; genus Menidia; species Menidia beryllina. Next base: position 2,860,576 of record JABUIW010000017.1, on the reverse strand, counting down.
TTCAACAGGACATTTGAGTAAGTGTGCTCACAAATACCCATTAACACATATTACATTATGAGTGACGCGGAGGTGTGACTCACAGAGATCAGTTTCTGTCACAAGAACAAAGTAATTTTACAGTGATATTCTTGTCCTTATATGCAATTCAAATATATAAAACAGAGTAAGCTATCTATGATCCCCAGGAGCCAGACTAATTGTAACTACTACAAATTACACTGTTTTTGATGATGGTTGTTTTCATACAATGATAATTCCTGCACCTGGTCCCCACATAAAGCCTCGTGGGAAATGACACAACATCAGTTCAATTGAAATCTGTCAATCAAAGGCTCTTTTAGGGCTGAAATGCATGGGAATCCTCTCCCAGATGCTGCAGATGACAGGGCAGGATCAGCATGGCACCTCTTGGTGAAGACCACTATTGCCGACAGTTCCAGCCCAACACCTTTGACCCCTCCCGCTGCAGTGCGTGCCTGCGGCCAAATCACATGCACCTCAACATAACCCCGTTGGAATACGCAGAGGCAGAACAACCAGGCGACCTACATAACTGGGTGAGTGTTTTACACATATCAAAATATGATGTGATATTTTTATAAAATACCTTGAATAAATTGAAGCAAAAAAAGTCAGAGAAAGGTTCCATTCTCTGACCAAACCGTCAAGATTTTTAGTTCCTGTATTCAAATTAATCCTTAAAACTCCAGAGGAGAACATGAAGCCCAAAACTGGCTGGTTTTATACGTTTTGAAGCTCACAATAAGTTCGAGGCACTCTTGTGACTCCACATAGCCTATTCAAATTTGAATGAAGATCCCTGCTGAAAGGATCAGACTATTTACTCACTAGATAACTGCGAATAAGAAAAAAATGCTCCATCACTTGTACAATGAGGCCAAACTGTAATGCAATCACCAAAGTGAAACTACTGCGGAGGTGGGAGATGGATAGCACAACGGCGTGGCATTTGATTCTGTATCATTAATTAATGAGAGCTTGTTTCAGTCCTCTGGGAATTATATGCAATCTAATATACCCAGAAGATGTGAGAACACACACACCCTCAAGAAGCTCTGAAGCTCATGGTGAAAAAACAGCCAAATATAAGTTGAGTAAGTTAAATTAAACCATTCTATTCAAATAAAGAAAGCTAAATTAACCAGGATTCATTTGGAAGAACAAGAGCTAAAAGGAGCGACACATTTTTGTTTTTTTGTATGTGTGTTAATAAAAGGATTAACTGAAAAAGGTATCAAGATTTTGACAAGAAAGGCTCTGAGTGGGCGGTTCTGTTAATGCAGAAGCACTAGAGCAATGAAATAATGATGAGCATGAACAGAGACTAGCTTGAGTTACGTCCTGTGCAGTTTAAATGTGCCGGCTAAGCTAGAGAGAATGGAGAAAGAAAGGTAGAAGAAGGACAGCTGTACGACATTTTTAGCAGATTTGGTCAAAAGACAGCAACTAGTCGCAGTAAGTTTGTCTGTCTTAATGTTAAAATTATGTGCCAGAGTTTGAAAATGCCTTTTTAGTAGCACAAGAATTGGTGTTTATGTTTGCATTTAAATGAAAAGGTTGTGGTGCCGTTTGTTGTTGAATCATTATATCTACATGACTTTAATGACATGACTCATCAGCCATAATATTATTGTTGTCTTCAGATTTTGGGACTGCAATGTTTTTCTCATTTCAAAATGTTCTTATAAATCAAGGAGACATTGAAAAAAATACCATTCTGATACCAAAACAGCATATATGGTGGAGGGAGGGGTATCATAATCATATGTGTGTGTGCATATGTAGATAGATAGATAGATAGATAGATAGATAGATAGATAGATAGATAG
>JABUIW010000017.1:2842136-2858555 GCA_013363375.1 Menidia beryllina | reverse complement strand
GATAGATAGATAGATAGATAGATAGATAGATAGATAGATAGATAGAGGGGTGTGTACGTGTTTTTTCTGTAATAAATAGTGATTTGCAAGGAGTCATCAAACTTATAAATACAGTACATTGTTTTTTTTTATATAGATTCAGTAATTGTTTGGCTCAAATTGCCTCTTTTTAAATTATCCAGTGATTTGAATATGTTATTTTGTGCAAACCACAAACCAGGATGCCGCCATTGATGATGATCTGTCAGAAGTGACCACAAGTGCCAGTAGTGATGATATCAGTGGCGGTTGGACCTATGAGTGGAGTCTGGTTCACAGCCTGAGTCCCGAACGGGAACTTGAGAACTGTGACGCTGACATACAATCCAGGTGACTGTATCCTATAGCCTGATTTCAAAAATCGCTTTTACTAACTAGCCTATAGCTGATCAAGTTGCTATCGACAACAACTTCATTACAGATTTCTTGTGCATGTAATAAGGAATAATTAGTTGAAGAACTCTTTCCAGGGTGAAAAAATCTTGGTCAACATTATCTAATCAGGAGATTTAAAAAGCTTATGGTTTTAGGAAGCCTCTGCTGTTTGTTTTCCTTGTACTTTCAACCTGTAAACAGTCTTGCTAAGCAAAGAAAATGGCATGCAGACTCTTGTGTAGTGTGCTGAATATTGGGTTCAAATGAAGTTTTCCTAAACTCCCATGTCACTACAAAAGAGCAAGACATTATTTTAGCACAGGAAGTAGGAAGTGTGTCTTACAATGTGCATCCTGCTCCCATTTAAACAGTTAAGAGTCAAATAGATTACAGCAAACCCAGAGGTTCCACCTCTAAATATGGTTTATTTTTGTGGCCATATATTCACCCCATGTCCAGACTAACTAACAGAAAATAGGGTTAGGGTTAGGGCTGAGTAATTCACCTCAGGCATTTGAAATTAACCAGCAAAATTTCAAGGCATTCGATTTCCAATTGAGGACCTTCAAATCACCATTCCTCTGAAGAAACACCAGTACAACTCCTAGAGAATTGTTTGAGTCAGACTCCCAATGAGAAGCTGTGGAGGTATTTGTCTGTTATCAGAAAAATGTAGATAGCAGTACTAATATTTCTTTTTTTGCTTTTTAAAATTAAATATGCTTAAAATGCATAAAAAGAAAGGGTTAGGGTTAGGGTTAGGGTTAGGGTTAGGGTTAGTAAAACGTCCACTGAAAGATGATTTCGCAGGTTTGGATATATAATTGAATATTTTGACCCAAAACACTGTGACTGAAAGCAAGTACCATCACTCTAAAGGTGTTGTTTACGCTGTCAAGAAAAGTGTCTGTAACAAGTCTGTGAGGAACATTGGAAGTGAGTCCAACCAGTAAATGTAACCACTGTGGAATATCCGCTTAATACAATAAAACGCCGTGATTTTCCATGATTTCGATACTCTGTTCTCAAAATAGCTTTGGTGCATATCCCTAAATCCGGCTGTCTTCAACTCATTCCAGGTCTGAAGATCAGTGGGGCTGTTCAGAGTGGGGCAGATCCTCCAACACAGGGAAGCTCTGTCCAGGTCAGACGGAAATGACCCGGCTGGACCCGTCGCCACACAGAGATACTGAAAGCTCCTGGATGGATGAAAGGAGGGGTAGAGATAGATCCCGTCGGGCCTCTGGTTAGTTCCAAGACACTGTACCCCGTATTTTTTCTTTTTGACAACAGTCACAGCAGAGATTAATTGCAGTAGCTTTACACACAAAAAAACAAATTTCAAGGCAATGATTTTAGGCTTGTATGATTTTCAGAATCCAGAGGGGACAGGGGAAAAGAGAGTGGCTATTTCTCCCCAGAAAGAAGAGGTGATGGTGTGCCGCAGATGGATGAGGCCAGCAAACGTTCATACCGTTACTACGAGAGGGGGCATCCCCTCCCAAGCAACTATGTCCCTGAGCCTAAGGCCTGCGTCCCCTACAGGAACGTCAGCCTCGGATTGCCCTCTCAGAGAAGAAACCCCGAGACCTACATGCAGGAAACTTGGAGAAGTGAATCCCCGCAGAGGTATACGTACCACTCCAACTTCAGACGAGGGGCTGACTCACAGAGAAGTTCTCCAACGCGCAACAGCTCTGTGAGTCCAGACCGCTACAAGGTGAACGATTCTCCTGTCGGACCTCGGAGGGGGAGCAGCCTTTGTAGGACTCAACCCCGGGCTCACGCTTCATCCCACAGCTCCTCTCAGCATCCATCTCGGGATCCGTCATGTCACACGTCAGGCAGGTCCAGTCCGTCACGCGCCCGTACAGCATCCCCCACCAGAGACGCCCATTTTCACAGACGCACTGACTCTCTCCTCTCTCAAAGCGGGGAGTACAAAGCTCGGAAGGGTCACAGCCGAGAGTCAGGAAGTCCGTCACAAGCTTCAAACAGACACAGTCTGGACTCTGAGAAACTGTACAGGAATCTTGAGTCCATATCCCGCCGTGGATCCTCAGCTGCACGGCAAACCTCATGCGGTGGATCCCGAGCATCCCCTCGAACCAGAACGGCCCTGAGCAGCCGCGAAGTGTCGCCCCCGAGGAACACCCACGGCTCTCACAGCCACGCTTTACAGAGGGAGTCCGACTCCAGGGACAGCAAGCCGAGTCAAGGCTCCTGGCAGGGGTCTTCGCACTCTTTATTGAGTCTTCCACCGTCACACGCATCCTCTTCGTCCAGAAGGGCCACAGAATGCGGGCTTCTCGGTGGCTCCCTGTCACACGTTCCGGCCACAGACGCCGATAGGGCTGGCGTAGAGAGTTACAGGGTCAGCACCGACAGAAGCAGGAGCAGCGTGAGGCGAGGCATGGAGGCCTTGCTGATCTGTGAACCCCAAAAGACTCCAGAAGAACTCGAGGAGGTACGTGTATCAGGTGTAATATTGAACATTCTGAACTGCACCAAAACTTCTTGGTTACTTACTGTATGTTGGAAGTAAACGGTCATGATGAAATAATTTCTGTATCTTTGAACTGAAACCCAGAATTTAAAAGTTGTATTCAGCTTTAAGAAACTATTGATTCAACCACATTCCACACATTTCAATTGAGTTAGTTTTTGAGTCGTTTTTTTGTGTGTTTTTCCATTTGTTTCCATAAGATGAAGACACAGATCACTACAAACAGCTGAGCATGAAATCATATCAGATATTCAGAGTAAAAAATTTTTTCTGTGTTAATTGTAACAGAGAAAAATATAGAAAAAAGTCAATATAAACTCAAATGAAGGAGAAAGTACTATCTAGTTTGATTTTAAGTTTACAGTATATATATGGATGAAAAAAAAAAAAAAAGCTCCATTTCTCTGTTTTAGGTTTCAAAATTAGGTAAATGTATCCTTTGATAAACAACACGTAATGTGTGCCACCATAATGATCATCTGTTTGACAAAAAACTAAGCCAGAACATGATGTGTGAAATTGGCAGCAATAATCTCACCGTTTGTTATCTCACATTTTGCGTTGGACTTCCTGCTCTTTCAGTGAGGTTTGCAAGCACTTACTTCTGATCAGCAAACTTTAATTAACACCAGAGAATATAAATTTGAGGTTTGCACATAGACTGAGCCCTGGTATTCTTTTCTATTCTCAAACGTTTTTGTAGATTGCAGTTGCGTGTTACATCTCTTTTGGAGAGACCTCACATTTGACTACAATATTTACAGGACACAAAAAGGTCCCCTGTAAAAAGCAGATCCCTTTTAAAAATAAAAATTTAAATAAATAAATAATATTTTTTGACAGCATAATTTCAAAGGTTATCAACAGACATACATAAACTTTCTTAGCAGTGCTTGAAAAAGGCACAGTTAAAAATTATTAACTTCCCATTTAAATCTGAACCTGGGACTGCAGATTCCAGGTCCCTTTTTATTCAGCCTCATTGGACTTATAAATAATTCTCTTGCCTTGTGTGGAAATAGAAATGATTTTAGAATTATTCAAATTAGACCCATTTTGTAATGTTTTAGCCAGAACCCATTACGCTGCCAAGACCAGGAATATGTTTCTAAAAGTTCATTTGACGATAGGAAGCTAAGGTGTTGAAGTGGTCCAATTTAATTCCAGATACGGTGGTGGGTCGGAACCTAGGGATTCACAGGATCCAAGAATCCAGCCTCTACAGGGCTGTGAAAGAGAGGCTTTAAGGTCTCGGAGATGTTCCCAGATAGCAGAGAATCTTACATCCACAGTCCAACAACTGGTTGTCAAGGATCATGCACAAGAGGCCTCTCAGGCAAAGGTTACCCAGTATAGAATAAGCTTCAGTGGTCCACCTCAGTGGTCAGAGACAGGCAGGGTAAAAAAACAGGAAAACAGTTTATGGAGTAGTGCTTGAAGGCTGTGAAAAGGCAGACGATCTTACACTGAGCAGTTCAATTAGGTGGGGACCATGAGTAATCAGCAAGAGCAGGAGGGAAAGTGAGCAGAACAACAAAAGCAGAACAGAGATCATGACACATTTTTGGAAATTTGGTTTGATGAAACAGATATTAAGTAAAAATTAATAGAGAAAAGTCTAACTTAATTTCCAAAACAAACCTATTTTGGTATTAGTCCCTCATTTAATTTGATTCCCATGATGGAAATATCTTATCTCACTGACAAGTGATGCCGTTCCACAGCTAACGTAATTGCTAACCAGCTGTTTATCTTGTGCATTGAACCTGTAAAAGTAAAATTTATAATATGTTGTTTTTTGGGAACTGTATTTCTACTAAAAGGGATCTGAAATAATAGAAGATTAAAAACATCAGAGCTGTCACCAAAGCTATAAAAATGACTAAATAGAGTATTTAAACATTTTACAGTAAATCCTAATAATTGTTTAATGTTAAATGTGAACATTTTTTTAAGCTTATCGAAGTAAGGAAAATTAAGTGAAAATTAAACAAATGTGGATCTCAAATTTGGCACGTGTCACAAATGCAAAATATATATTTAGAATAATTTAGAATAAATAATGTCAAAAAGGCCTCTTTCTGCTGATTTGGAAGAAAAAAATTGTAATTCCATATTTTCACTCATTTTCACCCGTCAAATGATTTTTTTTATTTTTACATTCGTTAAATGTAACCTGGATTTGCAACGCTGCTACTTTAACCCTTTTGTGTTGTCCTGTCCAAGCAAAAAGTCATGTAAAATCTTGATAGGTGTTTTCAATCCAAGGCAGGGATGACTATGGAGGATTACATTCTCTTGGCCAATATACCAAAGATCCAGGTGGAGTCAGAAGAAGAGTTTACTGGGCTGAGGTGGCGAAACCAGAGTCCCAGTCCATGCAGGGACCCCAGACCCAGGACGTACAGGTTTGGTGGCATTAGATGATTTCTTTACATCTGCATCTATACATCAGTCATTTTCTGTGTAATGGGAAAAGAAAAGACACACGCTCCTCAGGTTTTCGTAAAGGTCGATTAGCCAAAAATAACATAAAAAATTGTACCTGCTGTGTCTTTTTTGACATGGCTGTCTCTGAAGGTATCAAGATGAAACAGACTTACACAGGTCAAGGGTCGAGTCAGAGGAGAGGGGGAGGGGCAGAGAGAGAGGAAGAGACAGACGTGAAAGATGCCGTGACTCCGACAGTGGACGGTTATCTAGAAGACAGTCATCAGCATCTCTTCATACCCTGGTGAGAGGAAATAACTACAGTTTTATTCACCGTAAAAGCAGGGGCAGATTACAAAAAAATCACCATTGTTTCTTTTATGTAAGGCCTCAGATGATCAGAGTGGCAAACACAGAGCTGTGAGGGAGAAGTGGCGTGCACCTGCCGAATGCCCACCAACACAGGTGAGCACGCCCCCTTTAGCTCCCGCACCTGCGAGCGTTTGAAAGAAAATTGGTCTTAGGTACATTCGCTCTTGTTGCATCTCTCTCCCCTGGCCGATTCTGTCACTGAAGATCCGTTTGGTAGCTCATGTTCAGAACAGCATGTTCGCGTGAGTCTTTATTAATAGATTCAAGAGTAACTTTGCAGAAGTGGCTTGCAGTCTCTGCGCTGCTTTGTCATGCAGAAAACCGCCAACTTATAGAGAAATATAAACAAGAGGGTGATCTTGAAATTAAACAAAAAAACTCCCATCTCACAGCAGAAAACTTCTATGTGGGTTAAAAACCTTTTGAACCAAAGCCATGTGTAATCATGCATTTGCCTCCTCTTTTGACTTCATGTCTTTAAATGTTACTTTTTCTATGATCCATCTCACGTTACAAATATTGGATCCAACATCATGCCTGGTGAGTATTTAATATTGGCCTAAAAGGCTTTTGAGTGACTCAAATATAGTTTTTTCCAGTTCTCCTCCTATCTACAGTTATGTTTACAGTTTCGTAGGAGCTTCCCGATTTTTCTTACACAGCTCTGTCCTCCATATCTCCACGCATGCTTCATAATGACATTGTCTTAAAAAAAAAAGAAAACATTTCATGTGTCTGGTGGTGACAGTTTCCGCTTCCTTTGCTTTCATAATCAAATGTGAGACACAAACTGCAGCAGAACGTTTTCAAACTGTTTGGTTTAAAATTCTTAAATGCAGATGGTGTTACATGAAGGGGTGGATGTCCAAACTGGATGAACGAGGCAAGGTAAAATGACTGTTGCAGAGTGTCTTTTCGAACGTATTTAAAAAGAAATAACTGTCATTTTAGTGCTGGTTCCTGTTGTAACCACAGCTTCAGACTCTGACAGGCAGACCAAACACAAAGGGGAAGGGATCTCACTTAAACAAGCCTGGGCTCTGATAAACATCTGGATTTTTCGGCAAAAATGTATTTCAGTTCAGGGCAGATCTCCAGAGCACTGTCATGAAGTTTTCACATTTTATGATTTACCTTTATTCATACATTGATCATTTGTTTGAACTTTTCTAAATCAGACAGTTCCTTCTTACATATATAGATATATACATATATTTATATAACAAGTAACAAATGCCATGATAAAGATGAGCTCCAGTGAACTATGCTGTATGCTATTCTGCACAGAGTGAATATTTGTCAACTGTGTTATTGGATGCTATAAAGTGAAAAGGGTTTACAATGACATTCTGGGATCATGTGATCACACTGATGACTACTTTTTCAGTTTCAACTTGTACAAACTGAGAGCATGAAGTGGAGAGGCTATGACCTATCTTTGCTAACAAGCAAATCCCTTGGAAAATACTCCCCTTTTATATCTAATGTGGACACCTTAACTTGTCATAAGATTGCTGCTAATCTTAGAACCTTACTTTTAATTTTACATTCTGTAAACCTCTGTCTTTCTCTACCTAATTCTCAACTTTTGCCCACATCAAAATTCAGATTTGTAAGTAAATGAAGTGAGAAACCTCGATATTTACTTAATCTGAAATGCTTGTGATCAGACTGCCATGTGATGCTCACTCTTCTAACAAATACACGCCTTTTATTATAATACAAAAAAAATATCTATGTATGCAATTCATGTATGATAGCTTGTGAATCATTTTTCTTTTTTTATCCTGTGGTAAAGGCTTAGTGATAATCCCCATGTACATCAATATTGTGTCATCACACTCAATATGAAAACGTAGACATCTGCCTAATGGTGTTACACATTATTTGTTTATTTATTTTATTCTATTTTTTTACACATCATTTTAAATTGCTCACCTGGTACATGAGTCATCCCTTCAACAACAAGGAATCTGACATAATTTTGCCGCTTAATGAGTTTTATGGTTGTGTTATGTTTACTGTATTTTTCTTAGTGGAAGAAGCACTGGTTTGTTCTCGGTGACACGTCTTTGAGGTTCTACAGAGACTCAGAGGCTGAGGAGGTATGATCAAATGTGACATTGATTGATATTTGTTTCCATTGTCATATTCAGTTGATGTTTGCTTTTATTACCCTTTAATAAAAACCGTGTAACCGTTAATTAAATTGTTTCTCTGAAAGATTGCATATGAGGAAAATTTGTGTGAACTGCAAACGGTTTGCAATGAAACAAAGTTTTTCTTGCCTTACTGCAGTCAGACGACTTGGACGGAGCAATTGATTTGACATCTTGTGTGCATGTGTCAGACTGTGACATCGAGAAGAACTACGGCCTGCAATTACAAGTATGTATTTATAGCCCCATATTTGCTCATCTTCTGCAGAATGCAAGTAGACAGATGGGCAGTCGGTGAAATCCCCTTCCTCCTGTTTTCATAGATAGACCACATATGTATGTGACAAACATTTCCTGTTTAACATGCCATGCGTATTTTTTATATCACACAGATGAAAGATGAAGTTGTCACCCTGTCTGCAATAACATCCAGAATTCGGCGGAACTGGGTGAAATTACTCAAGCAGGCGATCCAGAGCAACAAAAAGTGAGTTTGATGCTCTTCTAGGAAGCATTTATGGGGAATATATTTTTAGAGTTTCCATAAATGTTACCACACAGCACACTGTAGAAATATTCAGGTCTTGAAACAAGATGTTAAGATGTTACATGAAAGGATTAGCATTAAAGAATATATTTAAAGTTGATTAACAAGTTTAGGATGAATATGTCACATTGTCATTAATTGTGTTATATTTTTATTCATTAAGTATTGCTGTAACGTGAGGTTGAATAAAACTGAGTAGATGAAATTGGATCTAGTTTCAATAACTGAGTTTGACATATAATACTGCATGAAAATGAATTTCAAATTTGTAACTGTACCGTCCTATTTGAAGTGATGTAAAAGAGATTCAGGAATCAATATAGACCTCATCATGTGAAAGTAGTTTGTGGTCGAATAGGTGACGAGATACACACTCATAAAGCACTTTGAGTGGTCAAAGATAAAGTGCTAAATATGGACAGTCCACTTAGCATTCAAAATTTAATCAGGGATGCAGCAATATTTAAATTCTGGGCTGATAGACTTTAACGGTAACCGATTAAATGTGTTTTATAAAGTTAAATTGAATGGTTTTAGAGTTTCATCCCAGTTTCTGCAAGGAAAATTTAAAAAATATATATATACCTTTAAGAAATTTAGTTAGAAATAGATAAAGAAAATATACACATAAATCAGCTTTAGCCTGTCAAACTGTTACTGTAACATAGTTTCTATTTTTTTCTGTTGGCCACAACTAAATCAGATATGAATAAATCCTTTCAAATGGGGGAAGCATTATACCACACTTCATAGCTTGCAGTTTACAATGTTTCCAAATAACCTAAAAACAAAAGCGCATGCTAAATAGACCTGAAAGCTTCTCTGATTTAGTGTTCAGCCTTCACTAAACCCCCTCTCTTGTCTTTCTTTGGATGTGTAACTCTACCCCTGTGCATATTCCCCATTCTAACTTTAGCCAATCAGACTCGGGCAGCGAGAAAGAGAACCTCCTCTCCCGGAGACCATCACCATGCCAACCGCCTGATCGTTTCACCTGCAAGGATGAACCTGCTTCTTCCAGCTGCACTACCACAATTGCAAACTCCAACCAGGAAGGCCACTGCCAACAAACCTTAGACGGAGATCTGGGTGCAGACCTGTCTCCGACCGGTGAGAGGGAAGAAGGGGAGGGCTGGGACCGTGAGCAGGCAAAGCGACTAGAGGAGAGGAACAAGTGGTTTGAGGAGGGGGGCCCTCTCAGTGAGATGGGCAGCAGATGGGACTCCATGGAGCTGAAAAAGGGCAGTGTACCTGTCCCTGTTATTGACGCTCTGGACTCTGAAGTCAACAGGAAGTGGACAGAACTTGAGACATTATCATTCAGTGACTTAAGTGCTCAGTCTCTCATTGGACCCCAGGATTACCAGTTAAGCACTCTGCAGGCGTCAGAGTCTCCAGCTACTCCCCAAACTTATACCTCAAGTCCTGGAGATGCTGAACACTCAATTGCTGGTGCCCAAATGTGTGTACCTGATTCAAAGGAGGCTTTTAAATCAATAAATGGAGCCCAAGTCATTCAAACTCCTACAGCTGAAGTTCTTCATAAGGAGGTAAGTTAGACCCCATCCCAGTGTCCCCTGTTGGCTCTACCATTTGGTACTGTTCTTTCATTTTGCAGAGCTCAGGTGCACCTCTTTTCCAAAGGATCAGATATTAGTGGTGAATAATTTAATCGGGGTCTCGGAAGACATTTGATAGCAACATGAAGAGGAGCACCTTACCACTGCAAAATAGAGCTAGCAAAATCATTACGTTTCTATGTGATGATATAAGAATATCCCCATGTGATGTCGTGTCACCTTTTCCTCTCTTAATTTTCTGTGTAAAGGCCATCGCTCTTAGAAAGCAAGTCGAGAGCGCCAAGAAGGAGCGCGTGGCAATGGGAGTAGATGTCGACAGCCCCTGTGGCCCCAGGGCACCCTGCAGAGCCAAGCTGGAGGCCATGGAGGAAGCCCATAGGAGAGCCCTGCAGGAGCTGCAGGAGAAACATGCTGGGGAGATAAAGGAGCTGGAGGAGGAGCGAGACAGGATGCTGCAGGAGGAGAGCCAGGCAGCAGCTAAAGGTTAGCAAGTTTTCAGTCGGCAGAAAAATGTGAAGAGCAAAAGTCTTGTTCTTTGCAAAAGATATTGGGTCATCCTGGGTTTGATTGGTTTCCTTTTTGCCTTTTATAAGATTCTAGCAGTTGTTGATGGTCTTTGTTGTATTTTGCTTTTCATGAAGCACCAGGTAAAATCTCTGCAGTGTGATGCCTGCAGTTGGTCTCTATTTTTAAGTCATTCTGTTGTAACAGATGCAGTATCTTAATTATGGGTTTGCAGACATTTCAGCTGCAGTTCCACTGGCACCAATGCTGCCCCTTGCCATCAGAGATGCAGGAACATAGATAACAAGTTATCTCCTCTTTAGTTTGGAAAATGTGATAATTGGCAATTTGTCTGGACACAACAGTTTTTTTCTTAGTTTCACTCCATTTAAGGGACCTCTATACAAATTGCATCCTCTTCCATTCTTTCTTCTTTATAATGCCGTACGTTGTGCTTAATCCATCCATCCATTATCGTTACCGCTTATTCACTTCATGGTAAAACCTACACAATCATACATGCTTGGTACTGGTGGGCAAAAGACCACACCACAATCATATTGTAGTGTAGTCTTTTGCCCTCATCTCATGGTTCTAAATGCTAGATAACCAAAATCAAAAGTTTTCATATTTTTATTATTATTATCATTTTACATATTATGTGAAAGGGCCCATATATACATATGTATACTTTTAAAAAGAATATGTTTGTTATTAAAATTCAAGATTAGCTAATATCTTTAATAAAACTTTTTGCATCATAGTTTTATTTTGATTTTATTTGTTCTACGTCTTTCATTATTGGGGGTTGTAGTCCGACACCTTTTGACCTGTTGAAACACTGTCAACTATATGCTCATTGAAGCTATCGAGGCACTCAAAGCAGCTCACAGGGAGGAGATGAAGAGAGAGCTGGAGAAAGCCAAGTGTCTCTGTGGAGGAGCAGCACGCATGGATTCATCATACACAGGCCACTTGTAAGTATCATGTTGATGACAGGAATCTACTCAAAGAGCTCTGGCCGCAGGCTCGAGATGTTTGCCACTCTCCAACGATTCTCCCATGCGTGACTGCTGTTCAGTCCAGAACTTCCGTGTTTGTTTGTGTCAGGCCTCAGGCAGATGTACTGCACAGCAAGTTAGACGTGCTGTCAGAACGCTACTCTCAGAAGTGCCAGGAGCTTAGCCGCACAGAGAGGAGCGGCAGGAGCCAAGAGTCGGAGCTGGACCGCAAGCAGAAAGAGCTGGAACAGCTCCAAAGAGAGAACCAGGTTTCTGAACATATCTCGTTAGATTCTGTATTGATGTTAACTGTAGCTGAGAGGCCATTTCTATCTGAACCTGAAATATTTATTTGTTGCATCATCAGAACTAAAAATCAGGCTCTTTTGTGCTAATTGTTTCCTTAGGACCTGAAGAACAAACTGGCTGAAGAGATAAGTCGAATGCGTTATTTCATCACAGGGCAGAGGTTGGATGTGGATTCCATCGGGAACACTGGGTGCACCTCTTCAGATTTAGAGGTACCGAAATAAACACTATAACCATTAAGATGTCTCCTTTCACTAATGTGAAAGTACATGAAAAGGGCAAAGACTGCAACGCTTCATCCCACAAGCTCTGTTAGCTTTAAGCCTTGGGACTCATTACTGTTTTGACTTATGATCCCAGAAATGTCCCAGAGGTGGTATATAATTCACCTGTTTTACCGTATAGCCTATTTTCATGAGAAATCTATGGCCAAAGGCTTTGGGGTAAAGAATGTGCTGCCACCTCCTGGATAAATTAAGGCATTTACTTTTTCCTCTTGCATGCACTTATTTAGGGAATATTTACCCCAAAGTTTTTGACTTTCCAGCTAAAGTCGCCTGAATAAGAATGATCAGTTTATTGAGATACGGTGACAAGGAATTTTCTTTTGCAATGTAGCAAAAGAAATATATCAAATCATCCAGCAATGTCGCAAACTAATTGATCTTGAAAGAGTTTCAGTCCGTTTCTTTTTACAAGAGTTCAAAAATTGTCTTTCAGACACTTTTAAGGGCAAAGGAAAATGAGGTTCAGTATCTAAAAAGAGAAATCAGCTGTTTACAGGACAAAGTGCAGTATCTGACTAAGGTATGTATGCCTTGTGAATCACGCTTACAATTGATAGATAAAAATACATAAGTGTGACTGAACAAACATCTATACTTGATTTCCTATGATTTTTTTATTCTTCTGTTTTATGATATTTGCTACAGGAGAAAGAAGAAGCTTATAAGCACTATCAGGAGGCCTACGTAGAGCTCAGTGACATGAGGGGTCGGAGCCAGCTGGAGTTGGGGTCCCTAAACGAACACTTAAGGCTGACCAATGCGGCACTTCAGGAAGGAGCAAGACAAACCTAACCTTGCTTTGTTCTTCTCGGGACTTCATTAACTCCTGAGAGGAACAAAGCCAGCCTGCCAACAAAACGGCATTTACAAAATATAATTCCGTCTTTGTTTCATGATATCATGACTGTTAACATTAAAGAACAAGTGTTTTCCATGTGTAATTGATTCAGTTTATTCAGCAGACAAACATGCAAACAAGAGTGAAGGCATCGGTCATATTTCTGACAGCCTCACATGATATGAGATTTCTGAAAACAGGATAAATATCAGAGGAGAGAGGTAGGATAAGGGTGGAGCTAGATGGTGCTTTAGGAAGTCAAGGTGCCCCATCTTCTCCATCTTCCTCTTCTTCTTTAGGCCTGCTGGTATTCTTGTGGTTGATATTGCAGAGGATCCTGGAGTTGGAAATTTGAAAGTCACCATCAGTGAATGGCTACAAACTGCACCCTTTAACACATGACGACCTACACATGCCTGAACACATGTTTCAGACACACCCCTCACAAAGAGAGATTGCAAATCAAAGGGCCCATCGACCATGTTTAAACAGTATTTAAGGTGTGGCTGACGGACGCAAATGCCTTTACCTTTTATTATCCTACCAGCCTTACTCAGTCGTCGTCATCATCATCTTCAGGAACAAAGATATCATGCTCCTCCAAGAGAGCAGCAAAGTTCTTGCTTATCAGAGTTCCCACATACAGGAAAGGCACCACCACTGCTGTCATGCGGATGAGACCAAAAGGCGTCTGTAAAAGAATCCAAGAATCATTGAAAGTTGGAAGCCTTAGCTCCACTTCAGTTTGACGTGCTGGCTTTGCTGAACCAGATAGAAATCCACACTTTGTGTTGTGCAAATGAGATGACAGACAACAATGTGTAACGGCGTTATCCAACTATAAGTCTTTCAAAGTCTCCTCCATTATATACAGTATTTGGATCAGCCTATGGCCTTGGATTGGAGCGTTTCACCATCCTTTTTCTGCATACCGGGGTTGTCACTGATAGGACATTACCCTTAACTTGAATTTCGGTAATATTATTGGTTTAGGACTGCGAAACACCTTTTCAAAAGTCTAAGTTTACGAATTAGGGGACATATAGCTCATGGTTGCCACCGAATTGCTTAGATATCCCCCGCCTGAAAAAAACATGATTTATGTACCAATATAAAACCTGGCTCAAACACCATCCTCTAATATGGGTTGTTCAATGGGCAAGTTCTTAATTCCTATACATAACATAATCTTTCTTTAAAAATCAATAAATGTACTTATATTTATAATATTAGGGGTAATTACTTCCTGTAAGTGCCGTCGTTTCGGATATGTCCCGTTCATTGGCTGAGTTGACAACGGCGCTGTATATACTACCATCCTATTCGCCATCACATGTGTCATTAAATAAGTACCGCCCATTGGTTCTTGTTCCGTATAGTGTGCAACTAAGCGAAAAAGATAGACACTCACTTTATCTGGTTTTGGAAGGATTCCCCCGGACGGCGTGGACACTGCAGTCCTGCTTTGAGTCGCCCTGGGTATGGCTGATGTTTTCAATCCAGGGTTACGGCTTAGTATGCCTGTTTTCCTGGTTGGAAGTCGCAGGGAGAACCGCAGTACACTCGTCGCCATTTTTTTCGAGACCGCAGTAGGACGATTCTGTTTGGGCTGGGTTGACTTGATGGGCGTTGCTGGTAGTTTGACAGAAAAGCTCTGAGGCCTATGTATAAATGCCACAAACTGACCCCAGTGCCAGTGCGGTGGAACAGGACCACACAATGTCCATTATCAATATTTTTATTTTTCATGTGAATAAACCACATTGGTAGAACAACACACGTTATTATAAAGTAAACATAGTAATATACTGTGAAAAGCATGAAATACAATAGAACTTAAATTCAAACTTCATTATAACATCATTGTTGAAGTTTAACTTTAAAAATAGCAACTCCAAAAATTGTGCACTTCATTGTTTCTCTGTGTTCATAGGCTTAAAATCAGAAAGTTTGCTTATGTTTTTTTCATCTGATGCACTTTTATTTAAACCACCTGGCAAAAAAAGTAAGACCACCAGTCAGATGTCATGTATCTTCGTAAAAGACTGGAAGTATTACTTAATTTATTTCAGCAGTTAAGTTAAATCTAAAGCCAGCAATTAGATTATATATAAGCACAAAAAAAGGGAAAAAATCTTCCACTTTTGAGCTACAATAAATAAATAATGCATCATGTAAAGCTGAAGTTAGCCAAAGATACAGGGATAAAATGCAAAATGCCATGAATGTAGTCAATCTACGCTGGCAAAGAAATGAGGAACCAAATGTTGTTCACTGCAGAAAAAAAATCCTTTACAGTCCTGTACAAACAAGCAGCTCTTTTTCAGCCTTAAAACCAATATTATTTTACAAAACTTTGTGGTGGTGTGGTCTCACTGTGACTTTTCTCAAATGTCTGAGTAAACCCCACCCCATTCGCAATTTAAACAAGCTCAATCCCTAACAGGTGATAGATTCTCCAGAGATCCAGCCCATTTATATAAATCCCTGGTTCAATTATAGCTATATCCCTCAGGACACTGATTGAAATGCACCTGAAACTATGCACTATAGAAATCTTTTACATTTCATGCAACGTGTGCATTAATTTCATATTATTCATGACTGAAATTAGTATAAGGTGTGAGCCATTTACATCTGTTTTGCTAGATTTTTTTTGGATCTGCAAGGAAAACTATTTGGATTAATGCCAAAAAAGTTGATGTAGTTACAATTTTCATTTAACCTGTTAATGCTGTTTGGTGTGAGACTAAATAAATTAAAGCCTTGTTATATATTGACTGAAGTATGTCAAGTATTGTAGAATTGGTGTAAAAATGTTCTAGACATTCTTCTGATTTCTACTGTTGTCTGATTCCTAAGGTGATTTGCTACTTAAAGCAACTCTATTTTCAGTCTAAACTTCTACCAAAATAACAATAATTTCTTCTCATTTCTTTGTACACCTGTCCAATGGTTGATTTTGAGATTTGAATTTTTTCAAACTTAGTTAACATTAACGTCGTCTCATTTGGCTAATACATGCCTCTTTGGCCAGCCCAGCTCTTGAGATGTAACTTCTGTGACAAAGGCAGCAGTGACCCCTATTCCCCTTAATTCTATTCTTCCATCTGTTCTTTTCAACAGCATATAGCCAATGGAGGCTGTACCAAATGGTAGCAACTGAATTCATTATAGCGGATAAAGTTCTGAAAACACTAAAGAACTGAAACGGATGAAATAGCAATGTCGCCTTGAATATTCAACATGATCTTAACCATTATCTTATTATTCCAACTGCCTTTGGGCGGTAGATATTTGCCAAGCCCTTATGTAAATTGGTTGGAGTCTTATGTTCTAAGATAAATGGTTTCTGTGAATTAAGACAGATTAAGCATAAGAAAAAATAGCAGTCAACTTGCTTGGACCTGTATAGCCCTGACTCGTCACCCGAGGAGGGTATATATATATATATATATATATATATATATAT
>JABUIW010000017.1:2800816-2832136 GCA_013363375.1 Menidia beryllina | reverse complement strand
CCTAAGAACGTCAACGTGATGACGTCACACGCACGATCCGAAAAGAAGCGCGAGATGGATTAACAGTCACCGAGTTAGTTTAGTTATGTTTACGAAGCTGAGGGGGCTCTTTCGTTTATATGTATAAAGAAAATGTCGCTGCTGAAGCCATTTAGTAAGCTCCCAGGTCTAAACACGGCAAACATCTTGGTGAGTTTGTTTTTACAAACCGTAACTGTAAGCGGCGGCTATATGAACATTGTTATCAAGAGCATAATGCTTATTATGTTGTCCATAGCGTTCGATAGAGCAGGTAACAGCTCAATCCATTATCATTTGGCTTACATTTCCTCAGATGCCTCAGAGTAGCCAAGCGCTGCGGTTTATCCAAATACAGATACTGTACTATCCATTGTTCTTCCTTTGCTTTATCGTGGCGGTGCGTGACAGTCCTTGGACACAGTGTGCGAACATCTGGTTTAGTGTTGAAATGTCTTTCCTGCAGCTGGTGGAGAGCGAGGAGCACTTTCAGCAGAGTTTAGCAGATGCTCTGGTGGAGGAGACTGGCGTCACCGTGAACGTGTGAGTATCGCTCTCTACATCCTGTAACTGGCCGAGGTCAGCCCAACGCATTGTCTTTTAAAAAAATCTGTTTGTTTATCTTCACGATACGATCCATATTGCAAAGTCGAGAGCTGCGAATCTTCTCGTAAATTTTCCTTGAAAGCAGGCAGTGTACAAATGATCACAGGATGGACACCCTGTATGCCATCCATCCAAATCCATCCATCCATTATCTATGCCACTTATTCACAGTAGGTCTGGTGGGTGTGCTGGAGTCTTATCCCAGCTGTTATTGGATAAAAAGGGGGTTACACCATGGCCAGGTTCATCAGTCCATCTCAGGTCACTAGAGATTGATGAAACTCCAAAAGTAATTTTATAGTCACCAGTTTATTTGAGATGCATTTTTTAGGTTGATGGGAGGACATCAGAATGCCGGGCCAGGTACATAGTGCTAACCACTGGAACCGTGTCTAGACTTGAGTGCTGTGCTGAGATGTGCAAAGTTAATTCTTAATTAATTGATTAATTCTTTGTGTATCACTTTGTTAGTGCTCAAAACACGATTTGACACCAGTCAGTGAAGTGAAGAGATGGGAATGGATTGTCTCTTTTTAACATGCTGATAGTAACAAATAAGCCAAAACTCAAAGTTTGAAGTGGGTTCTTGTCTAAATAGTTTTTATTTGTGGACAAGACACAATTTCATCGCCTGAGTTTCTTATATTCACAATTGTCTTTAAATTAACTTAAACACAGATGTCAGGACTGAACTCAAAAGGTTAGGAAAAATCTACTAATTTGGTCAAAAGAAAACAAGTTTGAAAGACCTTTATAGACCCTTTAGAACTATTGCACCAGACTACTAAAATATTAACAGGGAAAAAAATGACTTATTTGAAGCAAAATGGCAAAAAAATATGATGTGGTATCTTTGTTTTGAGGTGGGGTGGGGCTGTCTATCTGAGTAATCCCCAGTTCCAAACTGGTAACATGATTTTCCACATCATAAGTCGGTGAATTACAGTTGTTGTCTTAGCTTCAGCATCGAACTATCACTTAAATAGTCTTTAAAAGCTGTTTCATAAGGTCATTTATTTAGTACTGTATAATAATTCAACCAGCTCAACCAGCCCCAACACTGGGGTTTTCTTCAGTCTTGCTGCAATACAGAAACAGGAATACATTCAAGCCAGAATCACTAAGGGGAAAGTGAGGGGAAAAGGCATATTGGACTTCCTATTTGGGATAAAGAAGTATAATTCCATTTAATTGTAACTATACATGCTTCTGTTCATTCTGTGAATATATGAACCTGACAAAATGTCATCACTATCCAACAGGAGACTGGCTAAGAGCCTTCCTTTGCCCATGGAGAACGATGAGAACCGTCCACGAATCGACCTGGTCGTGTTCATCATCAACCTGGCATCAGAGCTCAGGTAACTTTAAAATGTCTTTTTTTTTATACACCTGAACACAAAACAGAAATGTCTAGTCATGTCCAGTGAAAGCCTAACATGAGCTGAATGTAAAACTAAAAAAGTTGTGCCTTAGAGAAAAGTGAAAGAGTCTCTGTTGTTAGAACGGGAGCCTTAGTGTCTATACCATGCTGGATGTGTGATTAAAACAGTTCATTCCATGCATATTCTTATTTTGTTTCGTCATAGCTTCCAGTCAGCAGAAACCTCTGTGAAACATCTGGACCCTGGTTATTTCCTTGGAAAAGCCTGTTTCATGGTCACGAATGGTAAAGCCGCCGGTTCAGTGATTTGCCCTCTGCTCTCTCGCTCTCAATCAGACAAATGCAAAGACTTAAAAGAGAACATGAGATCAAGTCAATTTGAAATGGTGTCACCTTATTCACAATACATGCTTTTAAACTTGTCCCTCCCCCCTTATGCTGTTAGAAACGTATAAGCACAGCTCTCTAGGGCTTGCTGACCTTTTCATGCATCTGTCTTTAATAGCTCGCAGTGCTTCGGTCCCCGTGGAGCGCCTGGATGCCATCAGGAAACTGGCCGCATCGCTCCACTGCCCCCTGTTGTTTGCAGAGGATCAGGTATTTGTCGCAGACAATTTCAGAGCGACGACCCTTAAAAATCTCTCTAAAGTCACATATTAATTTGAGCTTGCATCAGAAGAAGCCACTCAGTTTTGACATGAATGGATGGCATTAGAATTTGTTACTTTATTTTGCGCATGTCTTTATTTTTTAGTTTTTTAAACAATGGAGTGTGCACAGCCATACCATCGGAACCATCAGAGCTCTAATGAACACCGTCATTAGCTCGAGTTTGACCCATAATAGTCAAACCTAGATAAATCTTCTTTATTTGTGCATCGATACTGTGACACATCAACATATGACGCCCTTGAGATTGTGTTAGTTTCATTTTCTATCTTGATTCACAGCCTGCGTCCTGTCTTTCTTCATTTTATTTTGCGGTCATTAACGTTAAAACCTTAAATATAAATCTGATACATATTTGTGTTTCTTTAAAAAGCTGCTCTGTTTATTGTTCCTCCCCTCCCAGACACCAGAAGGGGTGAGCAGTGCTGCAGACAGGCTGCTTACCGTCCTGAAGGTGGCGGCCGGCCTTGTTCCCATCACCACGGCGCTGTACCTGTCAAACCTGACTAAATGCACTCTGCCCCCCGACATCGACCAGCCAAGCTTTGATTAGCTCTTGTTTAGATATTTATTTGTCCACACCGTTGTTATTAATTACTCTAATGCTTGTCTGATGTCATATTTCAATGTTTGTTATTATAATAAGACTGTATATTATATATTTTTGTATGTGTGTGTGTGTTGAAGAGAAAATAAAACCTAAGTGAGCTCATTATTTGTCTGTTGTGCTGCTGAATAGGTCAAACACTTTAGAGGTGATGGGACCAAGGAGGCAGAACTATGTCCCCCAGAGTGTGACCGGAGTCACTATGCCAAGTGCCACGTCTGCATGCGCACACTATTAATAGTCAGGTTATCACCATCATGGAAGTTGGCCATCATGCAGGTTAATCAAACACTGCCATGGCTTCAAGTGAGGACAATCAGGAGGCGGCGGACGTGAGGGACCTCAGCGACTGATATATTAGATTTTTCTTGGCACTTCGAAGGTGTTTGTGTTCGCATGCATCGCAGCCTTCACATTTTCCCAGAGGAGCTGTTTGTGAAAACATAAAAAAAGTCCGGATGAGTCAGCCTGGACGTAAACTCCGGCTGACCAACGGGTCAAAAGAAAGTCATGTCACGCATCTGTCGATACGGACTCGAGATCAGTTATCGCAGACTGAGCCAGCTGCCCCGTCCACCTTCCAAAACAGTAAAATGCAGATTTCCACATTTCTTTCACACAAAAAAAAGTGCCATCCCACCCACTGTGGGCTGTTTCCAGTAATGATAACATGTCCCACATTTTCTTGGCTCTTTATTCTATGTGTGAAAGGGCACATGGGGACAAAAGTCCAGACCCTTGGATCTTGTCGTGCCATAACTGACAGAAGCGCTTGGCCATTCACTTAAACGATTAGACCGCCGCTATTCACTTACTGTTTATAGTCACGGTTTCTTTTCATGTCAGGCCAGAGAGGCGATGAGCATACAGAGAGATAAAGAACATATCGCCCTTTTTCACGAGGTCTACATCAGGCAAACTCCCACATGGTCAGCAAGAACACATGACATATCATATTCCGTCATCGCTTTATCAAAAAGAGTTACTGATTCCAGCAGCCTAGAGAGGCAAACAACTGCACACTGCAGATGACGTCATAGGTCAATTTTCAGGGGGATTTTTTATTTATTTACGTTTTAGTTAAGGTCTCGTCACAGCATGACAGTTGGAGCTTGAAGTTTTGAGTTGGGGGCATTGCACCGCTGATTCCTTTTCTGCCTTTCTGTTGCAGATGTGCTTCTCTTCCTGGAATCAATCTCACCATGAAGCTTTGGCTGTCAGACCGCCTCACATTTGTCCCGAGAATATTCCCGACACACAGACGAGTTCACGATCAACCCAGTGACTGCTATTGAGTGGCTGATCTGTCCTCCACTCCAGATTTGGTGTGAGGTGTTCTGGTTTACGTCCGGTGGTAAAAACGGTGCAGCCGGAGGGAAGTTGTTCCAGAAATGCCTTTGTCTAAATGGTCTCGCTACGCTCTTTTTTGAATAAACAGGCTATTGGAAATACACCAGAAACTCCTTGCGGCCCGTAGAGTCTAAGATAGGTTGTGTAGGTTGCATGTTTGTTTTTGAATTTGCTGTTTTGCTGAACTCTGAATGGCCTGACCTAGAGCTGAACCTGCTGGGTAGCCCGTGCTTTGGATTATTGGCAGCTCTTGTGAGTTGTGTCTTGTTAAAACAATCCTCACTATACAACGATGGACTGGCCATCATCGTATTGTTTCTCCTAGATCGTCACTGGTGTCTCCTCTGTTGGAAGGGAGCTCCGAAGAAATCATTCAAGGTGATACCTTTACAGAAACAAAAAAAGTTCTCTTTGAAAAAAAACAGCTTGTTACAGTCCGTTAATGTCGGCATGCGTGTGACCTCAGCTCTGTCAGACTTCAGAGGAGGAGGAAAGGTGTGTCTCTCCAGATGAGATGTGCCTGGTGTCACGTCTGCATGCGGTAATAAAAGGTTATCACACCCGGTATATGTCTGCCGGACAAGTTAACCAAACAATGTTTTGGCATCGAGAGAGGAACTGCGAGGACATGCACACAGTCATCTGTAGTGCGGAATGTCAGTGATAACGCCGATATCAGAGTCTCTTGGCTCTGCCACCAACTGTACGTCTGTCCCCACAGACAGAAGCACTTGAACGCATCGGCCACAGGAGGTTTATTTTCCACTTATTCAGACAAACGCTGGTTTTGGGGGGTTTTATTAGACAAGGACAACATTAAAAACAACCAAAAAGCACATTATGCTTTGGGTGCATGTGGTTGTGATTTTGGGTTTATCAACAAAATACTGAGCAACTACATGGAATTTCATTCATTCATGTTCACTTTTTATCCAGTTTTTCGTCATATCTTCATGTAAGCTTAACATTTATGGTAGCTCAACCTCCTTGGCTCAATTCCCCTTCGTTATATTTGCAACACTTTCCAAAGAGACCTTTCCTGTCAGAGTCCAAAGTTCCATATAAAATTTGTGGTTATGACAAAGGGGCTGTTCTTTCAGAAATAATGCTGAATGTTCAGTCAATCAAATGTTGAAAATAGAAACATGAATCACAATGAAGTACATTCAAATAATGGGAAGGAAAACCTTTCGATATTCTGTCCGTATATCTGTTGTTGTTTTTAAATTCCCCTTATTGACCTTTCATGACTCAAGATGCTTCAATTAGGACTCTGTGATGAAACCTATGAGCATTTTTTGTCAATGGTGTGAGCTATATAAATAAACGTGAGCACTGTGGGACTGAATCTGCCTGCTGCAAAAGTTTTTTTTTTTTTTAATGTACCAAATCATTTAACTTAGCTGATGCGTTTGTCATGTGGAATGGAATATGAGGGGGGGAAACAAAATGTAAAAATTGTGTGACCTCAAGTGAGTTCAGAGCTTTTTTTTTTTAGTAGAGGGTGGTGCATTTACGGGATGCAGAGGGAATGATAAGTATAATTTCCCACATGTGAGCGACAAAAGACGCTTTAGAATGGATCGCATGACAGAACTGTTCTGGAGGGTCTTTAGTGACACATCTGTGGGCGCTCGATATCTCTGAACTGATGAACTCTCAAACTAGTAGTGGAGATGACCTTGCGTTTTATAAATAACAGAAGCACTAGTACTTTAACTGATTTAGAACTCCAGTCACCTAAAATAAGAACTGCATGGGGTGAGCAATACATCAGCATGTCAGCAAATGAAAAAATTGGGATGTGACCAAAAGTAATGAGCAGAAAGAGCATCAGAGATTTATTGGTGGATTTAGATGATCTTTTACAGCAGATTAAGGCTACACCTCAACATTTTTGGGTTAAGAATCTATAATCTACACAGTTCAATCTAGTTAAAGGTTACAACGGAAATTTTATGACGATTAAAGTGTTCTTTGGATGCAACACTACTAGTTTTTGTGCCGTGACTACTTCACAAACAGAATGCAAAGGGGGCTTTTCATTAAAAGTAAAGGCGTGTATATCCCCGGAGTGACTTCAGCCGCTGAAGTTCAGCTCTTTGTAGGTGACGTCGATGTCAGCGATCACAGTGGTCATCACGTTTCTCAGGGCCTGCTGCCCGGCAGCATCAAGCCCTGCCTTCTCCGCCATGACGTTAGCAATCACCTCAGTGATCAGCTGTAGGAGACAAAAACACAAAGGAAATAAGGGTAGATGGTACTTTTACTGCAATGTGAAGGCTACAGAGCCATCTGAGGGAAACACAATGGATACGCGGCCTCACCTTGAAGTTATTGAGGGGGATCTTATGCTTAGTTGCGTGGCTGGTGGAGAGCGGCTTGAGGATGGAAGCGTGGTTGCCTTTGGCCTTCAGCAGCTCGCCAAGTTTCTTCAACACGGTCGCTCCGTGGGCAGAGATGGCCGCGTTACCAGGCATGTCCCCCACGGCAATACCCACAAACTTGGGGAAAAGCTTTTGGGTATCTGGGTGCTCTGTGAATAAACTGGGAGGGGAAGGATGAGTATGAGTAAACAGTAATATACCACCAGCACTACACAGATTCAAAGGCGGATTCCAGCTGTCACAGATACATCCATAACAGGGTTGAAAATGCTGTCAAAAAGGCCTTTAAGAAATGTATTGTGACATCCTCCGTGTTTCTTGACTTCAATTAATTAGAATTGATATTTTATCATTAAAATCATTGCTTTTTTATCGACTGATTTTAACACGTGTCAAAACACATTTATTTAAAAAACACTTTCATACTAATGTCATAATCTCCTTTGCCGTGTGCGGAGGGAAAAAAATTACATGGGAGAAATCGCTCAATCGCTGAAAAACTGACCAATTATCCTTATTCCTTCAGGAATAAGCGTCAGTCTATTTTTCCAGAGGCACTAACCGGGTCAGGACCAGGTTTCCGTGAGCAGAGTAATCAGCTTCCACTGGACCCCAGTGCTTCAAAACCAGGTCATAGTCTGCCATGATCTCAGGAGATTGAGTCTGATCAGGAAGAAATGGATAAAAAACATTATGAAAGTTATTGTTCCAAATTATAAAAGGAAAAACTACAGTTTCCCTACTTTATTACACGGCTGGCTTACACAGACCGCATTCTCTCAATGTTTGGCTCTGCATTTCGACTGTTTGATATGATGGCCTCAAGCCAAGAGCCACTTTATTCAAGGGCACCACATTACTAGGCAGAGTTAGATTCATTACCTAATTTGCCCTCCGTGTATCTGTAATGTAATCTTACTAAGGCTCTGTATAATCTATTCCAAGTTGAATCAAATAAACTGCTGGTTTGCTCTTGAAGTTGCTTCAGGGCCAGTAAAAACAAATAAAAAAAGAGAGAAGATTTTTCTTTTGAATACAGTTTTTGTCCTCAAGGACAGTAATCTGTTATGTTTATTCAGTAAGCATCAATTTTGTGAGGGTAAAGAATTCTTTGGGAATTGGGAGTTCGAATTCAGCAAACTTCAAATTTTAATATGCCACCTCATGTCACAAGGACAGTTCCTTTGCACCATGAATATTAAGTCAAATCAAACCTGGGAAGAATTTTTAAAAAACTATCACTCTCTTTCCAACGTTGTGGATTACTGTTTTCTATATATGCTTTTATGCCCGTGTTTGTCAACAAAACAAGTTTCATTATTTTCCAACGTGGTCTCAGGCAGCTGTTTTTTATTAAAAATTCAGAGATAAAACAAATAAAAGATGGCATGACCTACCTAGATGGTAGCGTGAAATATCCTGTGTGGTTTTCCCTGATTCTTCTTGGCTTGACTTTCCCACTCAAAGCTGACCTTATATACTCCCTCCCTCTGTCCTGCCAGCAAATTTTTCCAACTCCCATCAGTCCACCTCTCTCACTACATGTCTCCTAACATGTTCTCAGCACCTCTCTGCTTAATC
The DNA here is from genome assembly GCA_013363375.1 of Menidia beryllina. NCBI lineage: Eukaryota > Metazoa > Chordata > Actinopteri > Atheriniformes > Atherinopsidae > Menidia > Menidia beryllina. The sequence goes on along the minus strand of JABUIW010000017.1, from coordinate 2,823,534 downwards.
AATGAGTCAACTCGTTACTTTTGGGGGTGAAGGTTTTTGTTTATCTGTCAATGTTCTGCTAAAACACTATCCCCGTCTTTAATTAAATTATCATGATATTACTTCAAATACAGAAAATTGCTGTGTGTGCATATATGTTTGGGGGGGTGGGCAGGAAATGCATAATGTTGCATATTACAATCAATATGTACAGAGAGCTGTTGATTCCGTGTTAAACCTGAAAGTTGCTGCTGTTATATGGATGTGCAAGATGTCTTATTATCTGTTTTCTATTCTTATGTTGTGTACAAATGCAGCTCATGGTGTGAAACTGATGCAAATACATTTTTGCCAAAAGGTAGAAATAATGCAGAAAATCAACAGAAAACAGGTAAGGAAGTGTCTGTGTTTTTTTCTTTTGTATCAGTGCAAAAAAAGAAAACATTCCATATCACAAAAATGTGCACGTTCATGCGGGACGCAGAGGCTGTGTCACACCAGCAGCTTAATTGTTTAGTCTAAACCAGCGGCAATGTTTTGTAATCCCTTTTTCCCAGATCATATCACACAATGCGTGTAAAATAGGCTGGCATGATGTCAAACCACTTGCATCATCAAAATTCATTAACCCATTTGTTATTTTTCGACAGGTGATTTGTATCTTACGCTGGAGATACTTGTTTTTCTGGGTAAATTGCTGCTTTTTCTGTGTCATTTTGTCAAGTTAAGATGTTGTTTTATAGATCAGATTCTCTTTTGATTCCACGTTGAAATCCTGGATGAGTCAGCTACCTACTAAAATTGGTTTGAAAGATTTACAATCCTTTTTAGTTTTTCTCATAGCTTTTCTTAAATTGCTCTTTCTCAGTTAGTTAAAAAGAAAGAAAGATAATTACATTTGGTCAGGGTGTAGGCTATTTATTATAGTTTTTAAATTTATTTTTGATAGAATTTATATTTTTTATTTTAAGAGGATTATTTGTAAAAACCCCTATATAGTGATTAAATGAAAACAAATGTGTAAGTAATGTGAAAGAAAGGAGAAATTATTTTTTATTGTATGGTTTTAAATGATTTTTTAAATACCGTTTTGATTCATATGAGAGCGTTAAATAGTTCTCAAGTATTCCCTTTACAGCTGTTGTTTTTTTTCAGACTCACTATAAATAATTTCTCTGAGGATGATCGCATGTCCAATGATCACTACTTAAATAAAGACCAACCTGGATCTAAGCATTTCTGATGCCAACATCTCTGATTGATAAATCATTGTGATGCTTTTCATACGTTACATTTTTGTACAGTCTGAACATTGCTTATGGCTTAACTATGGCTTTTACTATAAAGAAAACAAAAGGCGGGCTTGAAAAGGTTACAACTAAACCAGAAAGAAGGCTAAACCAAAAAAGGGGACATTAAAACACAAAATGACACAAAAACTTGAAACCAAAACCAAACCTTGAAAAGAAGCACAAGACACATTGAGAATATGAATATGGCCGGGTAACATGTAGCAGTGTACAGCAATGATCAGACAAGAAATAAAGCTACGAGAGGGAGGAGACTTGAATAAATACAACACATCTCACAAAACCTGAAACCAACGCCATGGACGAGTGTTTTTTTGCATTTATTATTACAGTGGCCAATAAAGATGGAAAGCACCATTGAAATGTCTATTAAATCCATTGCCTTTTAAAAAAAAAAAGTTTTTGTACTATGAAATCGTAATCTTCATGGTTCTTCCATTTGATACACCTGTAATATTGATGCTGGATCCTCAGCGGGTGCTGAACGTGCCCTCTACTGGTTACGGCTTGACATAGCATTGGGTGAAAGGTAAGCCCCTCCTCTTCTAAACGCTGATTGGCTCAGATGCTCGTATCACTCCGGAGGCTATCCAATAGCAGCTTAAACTGACCTCATGGGGCGTTTAACACCCGGAAAACACCGGCGAACGTGAAAGGGGGCTGAGAAAGTAGTGTTTCCCACTTTTGTTTTTGTTTCGGAAGTTTTTTTAAATAGGGTGGCGTACTATTTTCAATAAAGGGCATTCTCTAACATGATACAAGCTTTGAAAGGCGTCAGACACATGGCATCCAGTTCAGTGAAGCAAGCAGGTAATCACTCAGCAAGTTTTCTCAAGTGTCTGCTCGCTTTTGAACTTGAGGACTCACAGAAGACGTAACGTCCACTATCTTATTCAACATGTTATTTCGTTTGTTTAAAAAAACGTAATCGTGGTCGTTTCTAAATATTAGTGTTACGAAGTTGTTGCACTCCATAACACAGATTTGAGGTAGAAATGTTCGAAAATTGTCTTTTGACTTGGAGAAAAATAAGTATAACAGTCAAACCTCTGGTTTACAATTGTGTAAGTTTTCCTCCTGTTGACCTACAGAGGTCAAAAGTACGGCCCCCCAAAAATGTAATAATTAATTGTGCTGCATCCATCACAAAGTATAACAGGATACTCTTGAAAATCCCTTCAAAGACCGAAATCACATATTGCCCTTTTTTTAAAAAACTGTTGCTTTGGAGATTTCGAGTGGTTCATGACCGCTTTCTGTAAAATCAGGAAAGCATCTGAATAAATTAAGCTTCTTTTCTCCATCCAGTTTCAGAGCTCTCTATCCCAGTTCCTTGGGGAGAGATCAGAGGTAAGGTCTGGGGTCCAGATCATGGCCATCCGGTTCTGTGCCTGCACGGCTGGGCGGACAACTGCGGCACGTTCAACACCCTCCTTCCACTTCTACCAAAAGGTAACCGCTCCCAGAGCGCATCTCTCTGTCCCACCGCTCACATAAACCTTATTTTGTTCCCCATATATGCTTAGAAACCACAAGCTTTTTTCCCACAAGCAAACATAATCTTCCATTCCTCTAATTCATCACCACGTTCAGCCTCAGTGTGGAGAGAAGGCAGCAAGAATTTGAACCTTTTTCTGCAAATATCAATATCGTATTGCTGTTTTTTTCACCTTTTTTTCTAATTAGCTTTTCAAATTCATTTCTTAGGATCTGTGTGACAAGCTTTCATGCTCTGTCCCTTCAGCTATCAGTTCATATACTGTACACATATCTTTTTGTTTTTGAAGGAAAGACAACTCTGTTTTTCTCCATCCTTTCAACAGAGTGTAGGTACGTGGCGTTTGACCTGGCGGGTCACGGCCTCTCCTCCCATCGGCCCGCTGGAGTCCTGTACGCTTTCCCCTCATACGTGATGGACGTACGCAGGGTCATTGACGGTGCGTGATTGTTTTCAAACGCATTTTATCTTGTATCTGTTGAACCTTTTGAACGTTTCTGGTCGAATTTAACATCACAAGAGAGTTTCTTCCAGATCTTCCCTGCCAATGTCCACCACTGTTTGTGTTTGATAAGAGCTAAGACTCTTGTTAACCCTATAAGTGTGTGGATACTGCAGTTCCCATGGTGACAGGGGTAATGTAGTACTTTAAATGTGTGAGTGACCCATGGGAGTTACAAAGCAGCTATCAGCCACCAATTATTAGTGTGCTAGTGATCGGCTTTTCTTTTCTTTTTTTCTGTTGCATTACTTGTAAACAGTGCATGCAATTCCAGCCTCCAACTTTTTTTTTGTTTGTTTTAGCCTGAAGATGGCAGTAGAAGCTTTTTTTATGTAAGAATTTATCATCTTAAAAGCAAGTTGGCCAAGTTTGAATGGAGAAAAGTCATATATCATCCAATGGGAAGGGCCATAAGCCGCTTCCCGAGCTTATGTTTGAGCCGTGTCATGTGACATCTGAGTGGAAGTTTTTTCATTTCATTGTTGTTGTTTGCTCATGCATGTCACTATTTTATGACAGCTAGGTTCATAACAGTCAGAAATGCATACCCACTCTCTTCCACGATGGTAGAAATCGCTCCAGTGAGGAAGTTCCGCTTTGTGGTTTTTCCTTGAATTTAATAACACGTGACGCATAAGCGTGTCCAGAAGATGAATATTTCAGCGAGCCGTTATAAAGCATGTCGCCGGAGCTTCTTCACAGCAGCCACGGCTCCCTTGGAATGGTCTCAGTGTTTGGTGATGAGATACTGAACCAGGTTGATGATGTGTGAAATTACTCCCGCAGCTCTGCAGTGGAGCAAATTCACCATCATAGGCCACAGCATGGGTGAGTGCAGCCACAGACGAGCGGCAGAAGCCGGAGAGCGGCGCCTTCAGTGCACTCTGATCGTTTTCTTCTTCTCATTTCAGGCGGTAACATAGGCGGCATGGTAAGTGATTTACTACATCAGAACTCATGATGGAGTTTGGATAAGGCCGTCGTACGTTGGGGCATCACCGTGCGTGTGGCGTTCTCCGCAGTTCAGCGCTTTGTATCCTGAGATGGTGGACTCCCTCATCCTGCTTGACTCCTATGGATTTTTACCCACTGATGTGGTATTTTGATTTTGTTTTTTTCTTCGCCCGCACAAGACTTTCATTGCCTTGATTTACCAGCCAATCCCACACACCTTTACACACCGGCTGAAAACTGAACCCAGCCACTCCCCCTCTCAGTGTAATGATTACTTTACCAAAACAGGTAAAAGAGAGACAGATTAATAAAAACAGACAGGGAAAGAGGATAACAGTTTATAAGATAGGGCTTTGAAAAACAAGTCACCTAGTTTTATTTAGTATTAGGGGTCTCTTTGAGTTGCAGTCTGGACTCGCTTTATTCTTTGCGGGGGGTAAAAGCACATTGGTGTACTTTCCAGCGTCAGGAGGCGGATAAGAATCACCAAATGTGAAATATCTGGAAAAGACAGCACACTAACACTTTGACACTTCTACAACTCCATAATCGGCCTTTTAGGAAAGTGTCTGTTTTATTTAGAAAAGCGTAAAAACAACCAAGCTGCAGGGTTTAGCCTGGGGATAGTTTTAAAGACATCACACATAGGGCCCTCTGTTCAGCTCTATTCAATACCTTTAGTGGTGACTTTTTTATTAAGATACAATTGGGGAAATCTAAATTGAAAGTCCCATTGGCTCTCTTTCAATAACTTTATATTTTCAAACCCGAACAGATCCCCTAACTTAATTCTCCCGCAATATCACGTTCCAGTCAGGGTCTGTTAGGGCATCCTTGATGGAAACATTTAAAAAGAACCTGAACAAGAATGATCCCGCTCTTTTGGCACATTTTTCGTTCAGAATTTTGGTCAGAACCAGCACCTCTCTGGGGCTAAATAAACAGCAAGGGTGAGCTTTGAAAAAGAGCAGTGGGCAGTGGATTGGTTTATTTTGAAGTCTTATTTGATTCCTTTTTTTCTTGTCACTTGAGCTGGAAATACAGAGCTTTGGCTACAATTACAAGTAGCTGCTCAGTTTCCGAATGCAAATACTACACACATTACTGCTTTTCCCACCGAGCAGCTCAAACAGCTGCTGCGGTGACCTCCGGATAAGATTAGTTTGATATGAGCTAAAGGGCTTCATTACCAAGTCTCATGAATTTTACATTGGGAACAGATGAAAAAAATATGGTGGTTATTTGACATTTTAAAAGCCATTACAGTGAAGGAATGCTCTCAGTCACCAATGAAATTGAGTCTGGTGCTGTTTAGTCCTTTAGGCCTATCCTTAGGATTCTCATTATGTTCTCGCATTGTGCTTGACAATAATAGCACACAGAGAACTGGTTTGTGTGTTTGTGTGTGGTCCACTTTTTGTCTGTTTTCTTCCTGTCGGCGTCATTTGTTTTTCTCTTTCGCAGAAAGAAATGCCCAAAGTGTTGAGGCAGGGTTTGGACGAGATGCTCCATTTCGAAAAGAAAATGGAAGACAAGAGGAAAGTTTACACATACGAGACGGCAGTGGAGAGGTAAGGCTCGATTCAGTTTCAGCTGCTGGAAAAGGCCGTTGGGTATTGTCTCACGCAGTAACTTTTGTGTGCAACCCCACAGGCTTCTGTCTGGAAACCGAAGTCTGTCTGTACAGTCGGCAAAAATCCTCCTGGAGCGAGGTTTGGTCCAAGTGGAGGGAGGTACATGTTTGTCTCTTCCCTGATCTGTTTTGGTCTCCTGTGCTGAAGGTGTAACAGATTTAAAAACTGAATTTTTCTTTTTCCTCTCACAGGGGTGGTGTTCTCTCGAGACTTTCGCATTAATCTGGTAGATTAATGTTAAACAGCCATTTTTCTTAACTCCCACAGGAGCGCCGTGCAGCTCATGAAATATTGTTTGCTTTCAGAAAAATATAGCCCGCATCAGTCTGGACCAGAGTCTGGAGTTGCAGTCGAAGATAGCAGCCTCTGTTATGGTCGTTCTGTAAGACAGTCCCCCCCTTCACATTGTCTCATCACACTTAAAGTGACAGAATCCAGCACATCTGTCATGTCAGTTATGTCAAGGTTTTGGCCCAACCTGACTTAAAAAACACACTGCCTGGTCTATCTTTGTGTAGATGTATAACCATTTTAATATTACACTTTATGAAAGTTCCCAGTCTTATAATTAGGGTCACTATTGATTTTGTAAAATTACACCCAAACAAACCACAACAATGTTGGGACAAGTATGTCAGACAATGATACCCATATTGTTCAGCATGTGAGCGGAAGCTTGATGATTTGCCTGAAACCGAGTAATGCAACAGGACAAACAAAGTAGAGATATTTATTTAAATCAAGATATTTCATTGGTTCGAAAGTCCAAACCTCGACTCGACTGAAAACTGTGAAAGGACCTTAACAGGGTAGTCTATAAGCAAAAGTCTGAAGCAGTCACCTCACTAGAGCTTTGTAAGAAAATCTGAAGAAAACATAGCACAGATACTGATTACTTCCAGTGATCTCTGGTGGTTTTAGAAGCTGCAGTCATTGGATGTAGTGCTTTAATGTCTCGCACTGTTCAATTGAGGTTGTATTTATGTGTTTTCAAAGAGCTGCTGAGAACCAGCCATGCTTGTGATGCTTAAAAACACAACTGCAGCCTTTGTTCTCTTTACAGAGCAGGAAGCGGCATGGAGAAAATGTTCGCTGAGCCAGAGCAGAAGAAATTTACAGGAGCGCTTCTTCAGGGCTACAGGGACAGAAATGTGAGTGCCAGCGTGTTTATGCAAAACAAGGCTGTCTGCATCCTCTCATCTATTTTTAGCTGTAAAGCCCGCGTGTAATTGAGCCTAACGGACCTACGGACGGCTTCAGCCGCGCCGCTACGAGCACATTGTCTCTGAGGCGGCAGAAATGTTGATATCTGCGAACCTCAGCGCTGACCTACATTCTGCATCTTGGTCCACTGGAGCTGATGAGAGGGAACAGAGGGTGTACGTCCCCACTGACGGGTCGTACTTTTTTTTTTATGTGGGGGAATTGTGAGAACTCTTTTTGCACAAAGATGCAGCTCATACGGCTTAGTCTAAGTTTCAACCATCATGTCAGGCAGCTGCTCAATGCAAAGAAACACTGAAAGTCCATTGTTTCCTACCCTGCTCAGGATTTTAAAGCACACACAGGTAGAAACCACTCATCCAACACAGTGGAGCATTTTGCAGCTTAGGGGGATCAAGATTTCCCACAGGAGTCCATGTATGCCACAGCAGAAGGATAAACACAGGAGTTGATATGATGGGGTGCCCACAATTGGTCCTTGAGGGCCGCCATCCTGCCGATTTTAGAGGTTTTCCTGCTTCAACACACCATTATCAAGCTTCTGCAGAGCTTCTGAAATGATCCATTTCATCAGAATTGGGTGTGCTCAGGAAAGAAAACTACTCAAACCTGCTCACCTTTAGTTGAATACCGTTAGTCTGGCCCATGCTTTTCCCATCATTTTGTTTTGTTTCCTTTAAAGCAGAAACAACCATCAAACTCACATCGTTCCTTCTCCTCATGTTCAATTTAAGGCCTGAACAGCTTTGCAAATATTTCGCCTTTTTTTTTTTTACCTTATTTATATCTTAGCTGCCAAGTCCACAGACTGCTCGGTTTATATTGTAGGCTCTGGCAATGGCAGTATAAGTATGATCAGTATAGCAAAAGACCACAGTAAATGAAAGGCTTGAATCGGCTTTCGCAGCAAATATTTGATTTGTAAAACTAGCATAGAAGCACCCGTGTATTAATGAGGGCTTTTATTCACTTTGGGAGTTGAGTACTTGCTGATGTATTTGCTGCTTGATGCTTTGATGCTTTTTAGAGCTGTTAACATTTACGGGCCTTGCCTTTAAGGAGACACAGTGGTTCCCCTCTCCCATTTCACCACTAGAAGGCACTCGCTTTTAACCATTATCCTAAGCATATTTCTCCCTCGTCGTCTGCATTTCAGCACACGGTGGTGACGGTGCCGGGCGATCATCACGTCCACCTGAACAATCCCGAAGTGGTCGCTCCCCTGGTATCAAACTTCCTGCAGGCCAAAGTGCTCCCAAACTCAACATCATCAGTGGACTTTCAGGCCCCCAAGTTATAATAGTGTAATAGTGTTATAATAAACACAAACGAGTCTAAATTTTTATACATTATCAATGTCACACTGCTATTTTTAGTATCTTTAATTAAAAGTTTGAGCTCTTGTATTAACCCTATTATCACCCATTCGGTGCTTGAAAGTGAGTTAACATGCAAATGTCTGTTAAGTTGCTATAGGTTTTTTACTGGATGATAACAAATGCATACTGCTACTGTTTAATTGAGGAACAGTTGCACTGTATGCCTTTCTTTAACTTCAAGTGGTTTCTAAATTATTAAATGGAGAATGTTGGGTGAGAAGATTTTTGCTGAAAATGCTGTGTCTCAAGAGAGAGCTTTGGAAAAGTACAGACCTTACTGTGCTGTTATAATTTGGGTGAGTCATTAATCATTTTCTGCTCTGTAACATGAGTAAAGGACTTGAATAAAAACAGAATACCAAATATGTTCCACATGTAGAAAGTAAGAACAGTTGTCAGAGCATTTCTGTCATAACCCTAACCCAAACTAATTAATAATAAAAACAGAAAAGTAACAGTTACAAACACGTTTGTTTTGCATGATGAATTATGATGATGTATGATATCATCATAATTTAATGTACATTCTAATGGGTATTTAAAAATCTATTTTCATTGTTCATCTATTTCATGTTTCTCTGTTTTTGAGGCTTTTGAGATTATTCAGTTCGTCAATTCTTTATGTTGACTTATCTGTGTTGGTAAACCTGTGTGAAGAACAAGTCTTCTGGAATAAACTTGATATGATCAACGGATAACACCAGCAGGTTGTGAAAAGAAAACCTCTTTTTCTCCCAAAGTTGTTGCTGTTTTATTTTTAACTGCCTTTAACTGATGTTTGCTATTTTATATATATATATATATACAGTATATATATTTTAAATGTATTTATCTATTTTTAAATATTTTATATTTTGCCCTACCTGGGCTGCCACCTTTTCATGATGGAGGGGTTTGACTGTCCCAATGATCCAAGGAGCAGGGCTTCAAGGGCCTGGAAGGGTCACCCAAGGCAAACAGGTCCAAGGCGAGGGATCAGACGAAGCGCAGCCCAAAGACCCCCTATGATGATCTACATAAATGGATCTAGTGACCCCTCGCCCAAACGCGGGCCACTGGGGCCCCACTGTGGAGCCAGGCCTGGAGGTGGGGCACGTTGACGAGCGCCTGGTGGCCGGGCTTTCACCCATGGAGCCCAGCCGGGCCCAGCCTGAAGAGGCCACATGGGTCTTACTTCCAATGGGCTCACCACCCATAGGAGAAGCCAAAGGGGTCGGGTGCAATGTGTTTTGGGTGGGGGCCAGAGGCAGGGACCTTGTCAAACCGATCCTTGACTGCAGAAGCTGACTCTAGGGACTTGGAATGTCACCTCTCTGGTGGGAAAGGAGCCTGAGTTGGTGCACGAGGCACAGTTCTGGCTCTGGAACCAGCCGACTTGAGAGGGATTGGACGCTCTTTTATTTTGGAGTTGCCCCCGGTGAGAAGCACCGAGCAAGAGTGGGCATATTTGTTTTTCCCCCCATCTTGGTGGTTGTACATTGGGGTTCACCCCGGTGAATGAGAGGTAGCCTCCCTTCGCTTTCGAGTGGGGGACTTCAATGCTCACGTGAGCAATGGAGGGGCCTGGTTGGTAGGAATGTCCTACCAATGGGTGTTTTGTTGTTGGACATCTGTGCTCGGCACCGATTGTCCATAATGAACACCGTGTTCAGGCATAAGGGTGTCCATATGTGCTCTTGGCACCAAGACACCCTAGGCCGCAGCTCAAAGATCGACTTTGTTGTCGTTTCAGCTGATCTGCGGCTGCATGTCTTGGAGACTCGAGTGAAGAGGGGGGCGGAACTTTCCACTGAGCACTACCTGGTGGTGAGTTGGCACCGATTGGTAGGGGAGGAATGCCAGTAAGACCAGACATGCCCAAACGCATCGTGGAGTCCCCCCCTGGTGGAGTCGCCCGTTAGGCGGAGCTTTAACTTAACCTCCGGGAGAACTTTGATCATGTTCCGGGGGGAGGTCGGGGACATTGAGTCTGAGTGGGCCATGGTCCTTGCCTCCATTGTCAACGCGGCTTCCCAGAGCTGTAGTCACAGGGTTGTTGGTGCCTGTCGTGGCGGTAACCCTCGAACCCGCTGGTGGACATCAACATTGAGGGATGCTGTCAGGCTGAAGAAAGAGTCCTGTCAGGCCTTCTTGGCCTGTAGGACTCTAGAGGCAGCTGATGGGCGTCAGCAGGTTTGTTGCCGAGGCAAAAACTAGGGCGAGGGAGGAGTTCGGGGAGGCCATGGAAAAAGACTTCCGTATGGCTTCGAGGCGATTCTGGTCCACCATCCGGCGTCTCAGCGGGAGGAAGCAGTGCTCCGCCAACACTGTTTACAGTGGGGGCGGTGCGCTGTTGACCGCAACTCGTGACGTTGTGAGTCAGCGCGCAGAGTACTTCGAAGACCTTCTCAATCCCACTGGCACGTCTTCTAATGGAGGGGCAGAGCCTGGGGATCGGGTGTCGGGCTCTCCAATCTCTGGGTCCGAAGTCACCAAAGTGGTCAAAAAGCTCCGCGATGGCAAGGCTCCGGGGGTGGATGAGATTCGGCCATAGTTCCTCAGGGCTCTGGATGCTCTAAGGTTGCCTTGGTTGATGCCACTTTGCAATATCACGTGGACATCAGGGACAGTTTTACTAGATTGGCAGACTGGGGTGGTGGTCCCCCTATTTAAATAGGGGGACCGTAGAGTGTGTTTCAACTACAAGGGAATCACACTCTTATGCTTCCCTGGGAAGGTCTATTCGGCGGTTCTGGAGAGAAAGGTCCTTCGGATTGTCAAACCTCGGATTCAGGAGGAGCAGTGTGGTTTCTGTCCTGGCTGGGAACGCTGGACCAGCTCTATACCCTCAGCGGGGTCCTGGAGGATGCATGGGAGTTTGCCTAACCAGTCCACAACAGTTTTGTGGACTTGGAGAAGGCGTTCGACCGTGTCCCCTGGAGAAACCTGTGGGGGGTTGTTCCGGGAGTATGGGGTATCGGGCCCTTTGTTACAGGCTGTTAGGTCCCTGTAGGACCGGAGTCAGAGCTTGGTTTGCATCGCCGACATATATATATACATATACTATTTGATTTGATTTATCTGATTTTTTTTTTCTTATTTTGTTTTTGCTGTCCAAGGCTCTTCTCATCCATTTACTATTCTACAACGGAACATTTGGCTGATTACAAATGGGTAAAGAGATAACCCTAGGCTGAACTATTACGTTTTTATTCCTATCCTGGCTTTATTCCACCTTTATTTGGATGAAGTTCTTCCCCTCGTGACAGTAAACCCCAATTACTTTCTAGTAATAAGGGATAAGTAAAGTGGTTAGAATCTAATAGGAACTGTGGAAAATGGCCAGCTTTGCCATTGAAAGACAGAATGATTATTCTAATCATTACCAGTGCCAAAGCTTTGCAGGCTCAGGGCATTCAGGAATTTGCTCATAGTTTTGAGTGAAAAACATTTAAAATGTGTGGAGGAAAGATTAGCTGGAATAAATATAATGGAATCAATTGTAATCACAAAGATTGTAATGTTCCTCCACAACTCCAGTTTCAAAATAGTTGGGATGTAGTATGAGTAGAAACAATGAAGTGATTTCTAATTCTCACAAACCAATATTTTGTTAGCAGTAGAATTGTTAGGCATTTTACTTTATCAAACAAATGTATATGCAATTTTTTACGTTTTACGTACAATGCTTTGGAAAAACTTGGACATTAGCATTTGTAGCTTTAAAACCTGTACCTTCCAGCACTGATGGTGACTTTTTAGATGTACAAGTTCCCTGTTCCACAGGCACTAATGGACCCCCGTGCTGTAATAGATTAAGACTTTAGAACAAGGCTTGCCCTCGAGTTGGCTGATATATTCTTTTCTGAAATATTTCGCTCAAATTTTGTATTATCTGATCTAACCATTCTTTTATATAAGCGTTGGTCTAGAGATGAACTAAATGTTTCCAGATATGGGTTCCTCTTTGTATGATAGAGTTTTAATCTGTATGTGTGGTTGAAAGTGTTCACAAACTGTGTCACAGACACTTGAGAGGTGTTCCTGTCAGGAAGGTGGGTGTTGACGGAGGACTCAGGTGCGGAGATGAGGGGAGACAAGATTTATTGCAACAAAACGGTGAAAGTCCAGACAAAGTACAAATCAAAGCTGTGGAAAACTGTGATCAAAGTATCAAAGCAATTAGCAAACAAGACTGAGGCAAAGTAACAAAATAACGATTAACAAAACTGTGACTATGACTGTGGCAAAAACTGTGACAAAACAAACCTGGCGTGGGGGAGACGACGGACAAGACGGACTAGAACGGACAAGAGACGAAAACGCACTCGCCCAGACAAGGGGAAATGAGGACTATTTAAACACATGAGGGAGGGGAACCCCAGGTGTACACAATAGGTAATCAAGACGAGACACCAGACATTCCCCCAGACGTGACAGTTCCTGAGCTAATGCACGGATTTCCATGCCAGAATAATACTGGGGGGTGGAATATTACATCAATCTGATACTGATAATTTAATGTATCCTCTGTGCACAGAGAACATGTAGATAATGGGTATTTTCACAGTTTTACATGGAGAGACATTTTTCTGAAATTAGTCAACTGTTTGTGGATACTGTTGCTGCAGATTGTTGAACCTTACCAATCTTGACCTTAGGGATACCCTGCCTCTTTAAGGTTTTCTTTAGACCCAGTTTTGGGTCTTTTACTGATTCAATTGTGCACCATTTTGTTGAATGGACCAATCATGGCAACCTTTTGCCATGACTTGTTGCTGTCTTTGGATTAGAAATAATTATGTTAATAAGGCATAGATAACGAGGAACTGTTGTTGTACATGGTCTATGTTTTCCCATATTGCAAATATACATATTGAAAACTGACTATCTTTTTTTAACCCAATTAGACACAATTTCAGTGTCTGAAAGCTTGGCCCAAGTGGGGCTTCTCATCTTGTTACAATGTTTTGTAAAATCCTTGAACATTTATTCATCTAGACTGTAAAAGAGGGAAAGGACGGCCAGCATGCAACATACATAATCTTCAAGCCACAACGTGAATTAGGGTTAACCATTTAATATTAGATCACAATAATTTGATCAGCAATAAATTGATCTCAGTCATTTTTTATTAAACTGATTTTGTTCCAGTGTTTAACACTCACTCCCCACATGTTCGTTTTCCCCTCTTCCTGCAGAGACAAAAGATGAGAGGATGGCCTATATAACGAAAAGCTTTTGGAGTGTATCGTCCTTCTTCCACAGCCAGTTTCACAGCCCGCCCTGGAAACAAATTCCTAAAAAGCCAGTAGATCGAGTTCAACTGAAGAGCCGAGCTTTCTCACTGCAGCGGTTGTATGAGGATGTTGCATTAATTGAGAAATGTCAGTTATTTATCAAGTTAAAGTGTTCACATACAGACTGTCTTTAAATCTGTGAAATGATTGTCTTGAAAAGACACATGCTAGAAGATATGCCGCTGTCAGTCAGAGTGGAATCATAAGAGACATTTTTGTATCTTATGATCCCCCCCCCCCCACACACACACACACACCCTTCTTGCTCAATGTCACATAAACTGTTAGATCGCCCCAGTGTTAAATGGGGTAGAATAGATTTTATGCAGTGAGCAGCAAGGAGGCGAGAAACCATAGACATCTAAAGGGCTTAAACTTCCCCCTCTGCCTCCATCCCACTCCCCCCCACTCCCCGAACCCACAACCCCCCCCCCCCCAAAAAAAAATTATTATAGTTATATAAGTTGTCCTCCCACTCCCTCCATCCTTTCAGCAATCAGCACCAGAGCGTCGTCATGGCAACGCCGGCCCCTCCTCTGAACGTCAGAGTCGGGCGCTGGAGAGGATGAAGCCGCATGCAGCCTCCGTCTCTCAGTGAGCACCTGTGATTCCTGCCACCCCGCAGCGGAGCCGCGTGCGCCGAGATTAGATTCATCCCGCGGTTTCTTCCGACCGGCGCCAGCTGACGCATCGCTCCTCCAACTCCGAGCAACCGACCCAGTCGAGCACCGTCCACAGGTATGATGCCACGCGGCTGTTTAATCCCGTCCGTGTCTCTTTTTGTGCACATGTGCCAGTCAGCCTGGTCAGGTATCTCAATACGATACAGGTGATGGTGATTTTGGACAATCTGAATGATAGGATTTTAGGATTTTTCTCTGCAGGTAATGAATGTACAGCAGTCTGTATCGCGTATTTGTAATATTTGGAGTAACTGTTCATCCAACCCCCTCTCCACATCCCTCATCCTGCCTCCCTCCCCCTTTGCCCTTTCCGTTATTCTTCTGCCCTCCAGTCCTCCTGCGCCGTTCCCATCCCTTTGCCCCCCCCCACCCCTTGACAGCCGCTATGTCCTGGTTGTTCTTGGACTGGTTCGTGCCCCTGTACCTGCTGGTGTCGGTTTTGGTGCTGGCGGGCTTCGGAGCGTGCCTGTACTTCCTCGAGCCCGGGCTGCAGGACGCGCACAAATGGAGCAACAAAAGCATTCGGCATCACCCGCTGGTGGCCAGCGTGAACTGCGGAGATGACGATAGCAATGCCCTGATATGATATGATCCAGGGGCGGGGGGGGGGGGGGGGGGGGGGCAGAAGGCCTCCTGGGCAGGGCCGCAGGTGCGACACGGAGAGGACACTTGGCCAACACCTAGAAGACTGAAAAAGAAAGGACGAGACAAAAGGAATTGATCTGATGTTAAAAAAAAAACAATATTCTTTGCCATTCCAACCTCTCCCTGCTCCCTGTTGATTTTTGCTGCAGGGATCAGGGAAAAGTGAAACAGATTTCTTTTTTTTTTTCTCCAAACGATTCTTAAAACGATGCCAAAAGAGGAGACTGCCTGCAGAAAGTGATTGCCAGTGGAGGAAATGTTGCCCTTTAGCGTTTGTAAATCTCACGTCATCTTATACTTGTGCCAAACTTGTACATACATTTTGTAGTTTGACAATCACTTTTCATGTACCATGGAGTTTACCTATATTGTGCAATTGAATCCAAATGAGGTGGCTGATGTTAGTGCAATGACTCTGCTTCCACTGGGGAGGGCTTTTAATCTTCTCCCTGATGGCAGCATGGCAGCTGCCGAGACGCCTGTGGATTGTGAGTGCTGCTGTGCCAAAATGGTGTAACACATTAGAATAATGTGCTCCGGATAAATCCAAGTGACGCGAGGTGCCAAGGTAGCATTAGATGAGCCGAGACGGAAGAAAAATAGTATTTGATGGTCTGTCCTTTGTTTTTACTTGACAGCATGATGAGGAAACTGTGTGTGTAAGACCCCTCTTCTGCTGATCACACGCCTCTTTTGTTCATACGGAAATAAAACAGTTCAATCTAGTTAAAGCCAGCACGTGTTTGAATTTTTTTTTTTTTTTTTGCAACCCTCGGTTTCCCTTTTTCAGAGAAAAAAGACTTTGATTTGAACAACCTCAAGCTTTATGCAACAGTGGTTAATAGCAGCTACCACTGAAGGGGTTTTGTTTTCTTCATTACCATAGAGGCTTCGCACTGTTTACTCCTCTGATGGTATGTACTACTCCCAAATAAGATACTGCAATAAACATAAAAATTGCCAGCCATTTTCATGATTGAACTTGAAAATACTATTTTGGTTGACTGCACAAAATCTCACAGTCGAAGATCAGAAATGTATAGTAACATATATGACTTAAGTTTTGGTGTTCACTTTCCTTTCTGATGTGAGCTCATATCCTCGAATAGTTTTTAAAAAAGTGGCTAAAATTCTTTCATTTGTTTTAGATAGTATACACATTAATCTGCTGCACAGTACAATCTCAACATGTTTTTTTATCACAGTGAAGAAATAAAACTGGTAACTGTTTGTACTCATAAGAATGACCCATACGTCCTTCTAACTATCCTCCTACACACAGCTAAGGAAAAAACCTGCATTTCTGCTCAGGAGTGAACATCATTTCAAAGTGTTTCCCTTAAGAAGAAGGGGGAGTGGATTTCGCAATTATACGCTACACTTACAAAGAGTTCAGCTCTCAGACAACCCATGTTCGCAGTAAGAACACAACAGCACTTTAATAAAACAATTCCTGGTGCAATCAAGACAGTACAGTCTAAGCTTGGATGTGGCTTGACATTTCACATGCACCCTGCCCACCTACAATTTGAAGATACAAGATTTTAGATTATGTAGTTTTCTCATGACACTATGCTGATAATGTGCCATTGAACGGAGCCCGTTACAGTACAAAGAGTCCCTGCCTTGTTGGGATCTACTTGGCTGAAAAGGACAATGATTGGCTAAAGGCCATTGAGGATATGGGAGGGTTAGGGTTATGACACAAATGAAAGATGAAGGGGGAGGGGGGTTTGCAATAGAGATGAACATCTGCTTTATTAAAACTAAACTACGGTGAAGCACCTCTGGAGCAGGACATGCAGAACTACGGACTGAATGAATGAGCAAGGGAACCAAACAAAACACAATCTACACAAGGAATAATAAGAGAAATTAGCAATAGGTGGCAAACTAACAGGAGTGTATGGGGCAAAAAAAACTAATAACAGGAAGAGCAGAGCATAAAGTTCAAAAGTTAACTAAGAAACTGCATAAAAGGTCAACAAATAAATTCAGAGCATGACAACAGCAGCTACACTTGAAAAAAACTACGGCATCCTGCTCAGTCTTAAAAGAACTTCTTGCCGCCGCCTTTGTTGTTTGACTTGAGTAGGATTCTGAATGCAAGTCTGCTATGCGATCAGACGGGCCGCACAGACCACACTCAGACTTCACAGTCTTCCCCATGAACCAAATCAAACGGGACATGAGAGTGGGAGTGAAACAGAAAAGGCTCAGTGCAGAGGAATGGAGAGAATGGCACTTGGCGTGCCCACCGCTTCCTACTGCTCTCCTCGCCGTCTTGTTTACCCGTGCAGCCTGACAGCAGCAGAGACGAAGCGTCGAGCGCCAGGTTGGTCTTTTTAACTCAACTTGAACAAAAAAGTTTTTTCTATTTCAAAGTGGAAATATCTAGGTTTCTTTTGTCAACCTGTTGTCTCTAAAACCTGACCTCAGTCACCCAGAAGACAGTCGGTAGACAGATGGATCAAAATTTGTTTCAGACTGCAAATAAATGCATTCATTTGGTATGTTTTATTGACCATTTCCACTATGAATGTAGTCATATAATTGTTCTGCTTTATAGTCTGATGGCGGAAAGAACTTTTGACAAAACAAAAACAAAAACAACAGGTATTATAAGAAATAGGAAAAGTATCCAGCAAAAACCTGTCAAAGGGTTTATCCATGTGCTGTTTTCTGAGTCTCATCAGGCACTAAAGGAAGGTGGCTGTCAAGAAACTATTCCTTGTAGAGGGAGAAAAGTGGAAAGGCTAAGGTATACCAAATGACATGACAATTGGATTGAAAAATAAATGGAAAAAGGTCTTATGAAGGGTCGGCTTATCCCCAGAGCCCAGCCCTTACTGAAGTAGTGTGGGACTGGGTTGAGAGAAGATGGAACAAAAGCCAGTCCTCCAAGAAGCCTGGAGAACTGTGCTTTAAGACTTAAAATGACATATAAGCTTTCCTTATCTATGGCCGTGTTTGAGAGTAAAGGTGTAAAGTAAAGGTTGTAATGAATAAGAGATACAAGGTTTTGGTCTGTGGTATGGGAGGGGTTATCACTGCTACCTGACAGTTTGAAGACTTGAAAGTTTGACTGAGATTGTTTCTACAATTAGAAGACAGCCTGTACAGTTTTAGACAGCTTCAACTAACTTTAAAGCTATTGATTTTTTATGTATATATAACAGTCATTTGGGGTCTATTTTGTTACGATAAGTATTGATTTATTCACCCTGCTATGCTTTGACTAAAGTATGATACAAAATCAAGATGTTGTTCAGGAAAGATTATTTAATTGTACTGACACTGGTACTGATATGGGAACATCTTCCACAGATTCCCAGATTATATCAGTGGAAGCATTTCACTGAAATGAAACCCTCTTTGCCTCCCTTTTTTTGAATTCTCCAGCATTCTTCATCTCTTTCTTCCCGGCTTGTTTGAAACAGAATGAGTCTTTTTCATCGTCTGGCACCTTTCATGTCAGAGGGAACTGATCCCTGCAGGCACACGAATGAACATCCAAAAGTCTGTCTGTCGCGTCCTTTGGCTCTGTCTTCCCCTGTGGTCAAGAAGAAGACAATTCAGATTCCGTCTTTTGATGAGAGGGGGCTCATCTTTGAGAGGCATAACGCAAAACTGTCAACAGCCAAGAGGTAAGTTAATGCGCTGCTCTTTCTCTGTCAAAATTGAATCTGCTACACAGTGGTGATTTGACAGTTCACGCATTTTCCTCCTAGATCATGTGATTCGGTTTTGGCCAAGTCGTCTGTTCCGAGCTCATGGAGTAATGCGTGTCGGCAGAGAGACAACGGAGAGAGGGCTTCAACCCTTCCGAGGGTAAAACCCAAAACACACAGCTCTCAGTCCCTCTCTGCAAAGCCCAGCATCGCTATCTCTCCTGCACCAGGGCCAAATTCCCCTCCCACTCCCCCCCTTCTCAAATCAAAGCCAAGCAATTCTCTTCCTATCCCCACCTCGCGGCCGATGGATTTTTCCCCAATACCGCACCGGCCCGAGCCAAAGCCCAGCGTGTCTCCAACGCTGACCGTCCCAACACCCAGACTCAGCCCGTCCCCGACCTCCCAAAACTCGGACGGGCAAGGAGGCCGCCAGCCTTCTCCCGTCGCCAGAGAGAGACGCGCTCGATGCATTCCCATCTCGAATACCAAAGTGGAGACTTTGGGGGAGGCGAAACACGAGGTTCTCGACCAGGGTGCCTTGCTGGACTTCACTCGTCCCGGGGCGAGAAGAGCGCGTCCCGCGATGAGCAGAGAGTCCCGACATCAGAGCGAGCCCCACAGGCTTCAGACCCACGCACCTCACAATCCCAGCTTACTGCTAAGTCAAGTTGAAACAAACGAAAATGAAGACACTGCCAAAAAAAACCCACATACACCGACTGTGAATTCAGACAATGCCGCAATGCCTAAATCAAACATCAAACAGCAGCGAAAATGTCAATCAAGCGATTCAGCAGAGTGCTCTGAAGTCGTTTACAGAGGCTTGCAGCCGGTGTTTTATGGACTGGCTACGCAGGAGAGCGGTTATCCCCAAAGCTCAGATTTTATCTCCAGTAACCAATCACGTGAAGAAATGTACTCTGGGAAAAGCACGACTCTCGAAAAGTCAGCAGGGCTTCCTTTAAGTCTCTTCACAGCCAACAGTGAAACGAGGGGAAAACAGCTTGATCTGCTTAATGAAACACCAGCGGTTCCATCAAGGCCTATCCACAGAAGGCCGTGGGACGTAAACGAAAGAAAGACGTCTTTAGGGAACTCGCCTGAGCCTTTTCAACAAGTTGGTGAGTCTCAAAGCATCGAGGCTCATCATAAAGGCAGATTCTCATCGGAAACCCGGTATCACACTGCCCAGATGGATGGAAAGTGTTCGGTAATCCGGCCTCGCTGTGTGTCAAAGGATTACAGCTGCCAGTCAAGGGTAATTGATCTGCAATCGGAAGATGCTCGGTGCGCACGCGGATTAAACAGACTTAAGACACGTCTGTTGGCATCTCAGACCCATGAGGCCTCCCATCCGACGTCCAGCGGAGCCCTATTAAAGACTGACCTACAGCCGCATCAATGTCGTTCAAATCAAGAAAAAACCCCAGAGCAACACAACAGCCACCCTGAGCGCGACGCCGGGGGGAAAAGTCTGAATCAGACTGATGTTTCAGGCCCACCTGACCACCGCGTGGTGCCAAAACAAGTGCTGGAACATCCGGGGCGCACATCCGTGGCACCCGGCCTGTTCGACACAAACAGCTTTGGCAGCGGCTCAAAGAGGGTATTTGAGTTGCCGCAGGACAGAATATACCAGAGGCCAGATTCAGCAACTTCTGCTCAAATGCATCAGCTTAGGTACTCTGTCACGGATAGGGCGTTTATCACGGAGGATTCGGAGGATCCCTATTATGTCACCATGTACTACCCAGGTTCAGTATATGTGGGTGAGTACAAAGGAACTAAACTCTTTGACTAACTGAAACTCAACGCTCAATCTCCCAAGTCAAGTTTATATTCTTAGTGGGAGTTCAATAGTTTTCTGTCTATGGGAGTGGGGGCTCAGACGAGGGGGTGATAAAAGAGGATAGCGGGGGGATAGGGGACACAGCTCCTTATCAGCGAAGTAACAGATGCACTGCAGAGGGAGAAGTGACGGTGGTGGTTAGCCGAGTGTAAAAGGGAACAGGACAGGAAGACACGCCAAAGCAGTTTTTTTCTGCAGAGGCACACAAACCAGACAAAAAAAATGCAGGGAGGAAGGCGAAGGAGGAACAAGAGGAGAGCCACTCTGAAGTAAAAGTGTGAGTACCGTACTGCAGAGAGAGAACTGCCTCTTACACCTGAGGGAAACCTTTTAAATACTGTGCATAATCTTTGGTTTTGTTGCTTAGTAGCAAAGGATCGAGCTTTAGAAAGTAAAAATAAGCTTAGAGCCACTATGGTTTCATGAGTAAAGCAATATAGGTTTGTGGCCCCATGGCAAAAGCTGATTTTTTGTGTATTCAGCTGGGTTTATTTGAGGGACTTTCACAGGAGCAGAAAGGGGGCAATGTTGAATATTTCCGTCTGACAATACAAACACAAATCCAGAACCATCGGCCAACTTTGTCCAGAGCTTTCCTCTGCTACGTCTGTTTGTCATCTGTTTTTGTTGTCATGGGGGTGGCTCTGTTGCTATGGAAGAGAGCAGCCGCTGGTTCAGAATAAAAAGTATCTGTTGATTTAAAAGAAAATGATAAGGAAATATGTATGTGGCTGATTTTTCTTCCCTCTTGAACAATCCTTCAGCTTTAGTAACCTTGGTGGGGTCCTGACACCAAAGTTCTTTCTTCCTACAATGAGAGGGAGTTGAATTCATAGTGTCGTTGAGGAAATGTATAACTTTATGTCTTCTTCCCAGAATGGATGCGAAAAACACATGAGCAAACCAGATTGTTTTTATTTTTGTCTGTCTTTTTTCTTCTGGTGTAGCGTGAGGAGTCTAATTTTCAAATTATTTTTGACTGTGATATGACATGATACTGCATAGCATAAGATAAGGCATAAGGCATAGCAATCAAGTTCAATTTTGACAAGAGTGATGGAACTATTTTCAATAAAGACATATGATTAATCGTCTAATACTTATGGATGCTGTTAGATCTGCTACTTTACCCACTAAAACAGCGGTGTATTGAAACATGGATAAACTGTCATGGAAAGACAGAATATGAATCAAAACAGAAGTTCTCTTTTTTATTTTTAAGATATTCCCATGCTCTTTTTGGACAATGACTGGCTTTTGTGTTTAGGTCTCTTTTAATATATCTAGTGCTGCTTCAATTATGTTGATGTCTAAGCTCTGTGGAAGGATATGTTCCACAGGTACCGTTTGAGGTCTCTTTTGTTTTTAATTTAATTTGATTTCTTTTGTATTTTTACAAGAAATAATTTTAAAGCAGCTGGATGGCAGACAGCATATTGTGTAACTTGTGGGACCATAGTTACGCACTTGATGTATGCAGATGATTGCAATTTTTAGTTCCTATAATGTTGGTCTTCAACAGGTTTTCAGGGTGTATTGATCACATGGCATGGTATTACATCACTTACAATACAATGAAGATCAGTGTTATGATCATAAAAGCAGGAAGGTCTTGGATCCATCCACATTCTGTGCCACTTATTTCAAGTATAGTTGGGATAAAGCCTCCTGTCATAGGACAAGAGGCACAGAGCACCCTGGACAGGCTACCATACTATCACACAGGGAGGATCACAAACTAGTATTTCCTGGTTTATTTTCAC
The DNA here is from genome assembly GCA_013363375.1 of Menidia beryllina. Classification (NCBI taxonomy): domain Eukaryota; kingdom Metazoa; phylum Chordata; class Actinopteri; order Atheriniformes; family Atherinopsidae; genus Menidia; species Menidia beryllina. The sequence goes on along the minus strand of JABUIW010000017.1, from coordinate 2,801,161 downwards.
TGGGTATTGTTCTGAAAGTGGGAACTACCTCAAAGAGCAAGGGACCAATTTTTTTTGGTTTGCGCCTTAAAATTGAACTGATTTATCCACAAGTGCCAGACTACAATAGGTGATGTCAAGGCCGGTCTGACCGATCAGATATGTTCTGTGAGGTCATTTTCTGTTGGGTTAAATTTATAAATCATATTTTGTGTTCTCAAGTTCTTGAATGCTTATCTTTTTTACCATTTCAGAACAAATTATTATTCAAGTATTTTTATATCCATATAATTCTTTTGGATCAGAGTGGCTAATAATAATTTATGATCACTCCTTTGATCTTTATGTGTGGTCTTGAATTTTTTT
>JABUIW010000017.1:2782182-2795816 GCA_013363375.1 Menidia beryllina | reverse complement strand
TAAAGAAAAACAAAACAGTGGACAATCAGAGGAAAGTTGGGCTCTTCTTTGTGACTTATTCTCATTTCTGGAAGTGTAATTCTTGGGAAGACGGCATCCAGTCCTTTGCTAGCTCAGTCCAAAAACAGCTGGTGATTCATATCATTTAACCATATTATTTGAAATCTCTGGCAGAGCAGATGTAATTCTCAAAAAACAGCAGTGTTAGCCTGGGGAATATAACCCTGCTGATGTCATGATGACACCATTTTTCTCAGATATTAATTCCCGCTGCTTCTCAACTGGTGTTTTTTTTTCAAAATCAAGCCACTCCTATACACGTTTTACTCCACTGATCCCGATCGTAAGAATACTTAAATTATTTAAAATGACAGAGGACACAAAACAGCCACCAACAAGAAAACATAATTTAATGTTTATCATCTAATGTACCACTGACCACTGTACCTTCAGTTTTATCTTGTAAAGATCTTTATGAAACAATCGCTACTTAAGATTTTGGTAAAGACAAACATTTTTGAAAACCTTGGTTGTTTGCTTACCTAAGTGCTCATTAGGGCTGACCATATGAGCCTGCTGCAACAACCTATTTCCTAAATGTAGATCAGGTAAAGGGACCAGAGGCCTCACCTCATCCACTGACCTACATTCTTGTCTTTCCTCTCTCTCTTCCCCCCCGTATAGACATGTCAGACATCGTTCCACCAGAAGTTAGACCCAAACCAGCTGTCCCAGCCAAGCCCCCAAACGTGGGGGCTCCCTCTCCTTCTAACCCTTTCCCGCCCCAGGGGCCAGGTATTGGAGGAGGTGGCATTTCTGCTCCACCTCCAAGCGCCATTCCAGTTCCCATCGGAAGTCATGGTTCTGGACACGGGGGCAATCACAGTGTGGGTCACAGTGTGGGGCATGCTCCCGGCCACACTGGGAGCCACGTTGCAGCGCACAGCGGAGGTCACAGCCACGGAGGTTCCCACGGAGGTCCCCACGGAGGTCCCCACGGAGGTTCCCACAGCACCAGTGGAGGATCCACTCTACTAGGTTACATTGGCATTGACACCATCATTGAGCAGATGAGAAAGAAGACCATGAAGACAGGCTTTGACTTCAACATCATGGTAGTTGGTAAGGCAGAGCGGACATCCCTCATACCCGAGCCTTCCTTGCTTAGTTTTTCTCCGACCTCACTCCCTCTTCTACTTTTTCTTCCCGTCTCACCCCCGTTTCACCTCTCCCAGGTCACAGTGGCCTTGGAAAGTCGACTCTGGTCAACACCTTATTCAAGTCGCAGGTGAGCAGGAAGAGCGCAGGATGGGGGAGAGATGAGAAGATCCCCAAAACCGTGGAGATCAAGACAGTGTCTCATGGTAGGTAATGGGAAGCGTATCCCATCCGTTCTGTCCTGTCTATAGAACCAGCCGTTTAAATTAGCTTTAATTTGACAAAGAAAAATAACAGTCTAAGCCCCATTAGGCTTGTCCCGATCCGATATTTGGATCGGATTGGCCACCGATATTCGCAAAAAACTGAGTATCGGCCGGCATGAGAAAATGCCGATCCAAACTGCCGATCCAGTTTATTTTTATTTAAGTCAAATCTCACACAAGCATTAGCATCTCCTAACCCACTGGTTTGTGTCCTAACCATTAAGTTGTTATAAGAGTAAATCCCTGTTCAATATGAGTCGGACAACTAAGTAAGTAGGCTAAATAACTGTAAACTTTAATACATGCTCTGATAGGCCGGCATCTGTATCGGATAGAAAGTGCAAATACAATATCGGTATCGGATCGGAAGTGAAAAAAGCTGGATTGGGACATCCCTAGTCCCCATTGCTGCCAAGAGAGATCGCTTTAGATCCCCAGCTGAGATACAAATGCAGATGCCAGCCCCTGCCTCTGCCACAGGCACTTTGATTGTGTACTTGGACCCTACATTCACTATGATCACTGATGTCAAGCTACTCTGAGTAATTTAATATTCCATGATGTAGATGAATCAGCATGTATATCTTACTAATTTTTTTCAGTTGAGGAAATTTATCTGAACCAACAGAGGTGAAGAGAGATATATATCCAATTCAATGACACACCAATACTATAAGAGGAAAGTGTCAGACTCTCTAATAGTAACACTGTGTTTAAGACTTAAATGATGAAACTGCTAAGGGTGTTAATATGTAAGACTAAAGCCACCATTCATGATTAGGCTAAACAGCTTGGATAAGAACTGGCACCTGAAAGTCTCAGGACATAATTCTGAATGTGAATTTTACTCTTTTGGGATTCAGTAGATAAGAAGTTATAGAGTGTAAGTCTTTCAGAGTCTTAGCCCATTGTTGGAAGCCAACAAAGCAGGAGATTGACAAGCAGATTTAACAACTTTCTCTGCTGTAGTGAAGATAGAGTTGACCCAAAAGGCAAAGCTGATAATCTGGTACATGTACATTAGTGCCTTCATACGCAGCCATGAGCTGTTGGTAGTGACTGAAAGAATGAGGCCAGGAATACAAGCGATGGTAATGAGCTGCCTCCGAAGCATGTTTGGCCCTCATCCTTAGAGACGTGATGAGGATCAGAGATGAAAGGCTGCTCCTCCGCATAAAGAAAGCCAGTTGTGGTGGTCGGGTATCAGGTTCAGATGTCCACTTGATGCTTCCCAAGAGGTGTTTTTTGGATATGTTCTACCAGCTGGCGGCCTCAGGGCAGATCCAGGAATCACTAAAGAGATTAGACCGTCAGTGAGCTTGAGAACATGTCAGTATCCTTCAGCAAGAGCCAAAGGGGGGAACAGTTTAGGGGTCTGGAGACCTGAGTTCAGACTGCCGCTCCTGCATGGTGGTCCCGGTTAAACGATAGAAAATTGGCTGACAAATGGATGTCAGTAGGTGGAAAGTAGCCCTTATAGGCAACAGCCAGTTTTAGTCTGTGCAATCCCGGGTGAATGAACTGACAGCGAATCCCACGGTGCCTGGACAGAGAAAAGAGGGGTTTTAGCAGCTTTGACAAGCTCGACCTATGACCTCCAACAAGACATCTGCCCGAAAGGAAGATTCAGTAAAAACTGGTCAAACTGCAAACAAGGGAAAGTCCTATAATAAAGCTTCCATTCAGCAACCGTTGAGTGATACAGATCTTTTTTTTAAAAAGGCAGACCCGGAGGAAGAGAATGACGGAGTAGAATGAGTCAACACAAAAATAGGTGGAAACTCATGTTCTTTTACCAAAAAACATTAGTTTTCTCTGTATTCTCTGATACAATCCTGCCCCCAAATAAATTTGAGCTCTCAGTACAACAGTAGGGATTTGAAGTCTTGCCAAAAAAAGAAAGAAAAAAAAAGATACAAAAAATGTTGGAACATCTCCTAGCTAATTAGGTTAATTGGCAGTAGGTCAGCAACATTCTAAGATATAAAAAGAGCATCTCAGAGAGGGCTAGAAAGAATGGGATGGGCCACCACTTTAAAAAGTCTATGCGAAGACAGTCTTCACAATTAAAGAATAAAGTGGAAAACTTGCAGCTTACATGTGGATTTCATCATCTCCAGCACATCTGATCAAATATGAGAAGCGCTGACAACATTCAGTGCATTAAAGAGGCAACTAAAGAAACAATCCTAGGCTGCTAAAATCCAATATTTCATCAGGCTTTGCTTTGCGGTGTTTGTCTGCCTGGTACTTCCTACTTATAAAACCAAATTTCTGAAACAGCTATGAAAAAGTAACTAAAATAAGTTGAATTTCATATATGTGAGACTGACGTACATGACTGTGACCTGATGTGAACCTGAAAATATTCACTGCCATGACAGAAGACAATTTTTAGAAGGGAGAGAGATGTTCCCATGGTAACAATCATCCATCCTGCTTAAAAAGAAGAGTGACACAAAGAGGTAGATGAAGTTAGACTTGTGGTCTTTGCACAGAGTTGTGGAGCGAGGAATCGGGGACTTTGATCTTGTGTCGCGTCCACTGCGTTTGATTTTAAAAGCTTTCTGTTGAGATAAATGGTGCTAAGCAGCAAGCGCTGTGAAGTGCAGTGTAGGATTGTTCAATGCTTTTCTGTTTGGTCTTTGAAACTATCTGACTTTGGTCCCAGGATGACTGCTACTGTGTCCATCCAGCTGAGTAGACTCGGCATGTGGCGCACTGGACTGTTGTTCATCACAGCAGGCATCCATGGTGACGTCCCGGCCCCAGAAACAGGAGGATATGCAAAATCCTCCTACTGAGCACAGCGCTTTGTGGCTAGAGTTTACACGATCATACACACAAGGCCCTCCGGCTGGCAGTGACCTGACATCATTATGCTCTCTTAAAATCAGAATAGCTTCAGAGAGACTGAGAAGCGGAGCAACCTCACAAGTAGGCATAAAATGAAACCCTAGTTAAAACATTTGGAAGTTCTTTGGTGCCATCAGGACTGTTTTAATACCTGTTAAACAACTAAATGTTCAATCATTTATGAATAAACAGGCTTAGTTAAAGGATATAAACTGTACTTGCAACCATCAAGAAAATAGTTTGTTTAGAAAAATGTAAAAAATTATTTAAAAAATCTGACCTTGGGCGGTGGTGTGGTGGTTAGCACCATTGTCTCACAGTAAGAGGTTTCTGGGTTCGAGTCCCCTGGGGAACCAGGACCTTTTTGTGTGGAGTCTGCAGGTTCTCCCTGTGTCTGCGTGGGTTCTCTCCGGGATCTCCGGCTTCCTCCTACCGTCCAAAAACCTGCATGTTAGGTTGATTGGACATTCCAAATTGCCCTTAGGAGCGAGTGTGAGTGTGTGTGGTTGTGGTTGTTTGTCCTTGTGTGTCTCTGTGCGGCCCTGTGACGGACCAGCGGACTGTCCAGGGTGTACCCCGCCTCTCGTCCATTGACTACTGGGTTAGGCTCCAGTTCCCCCGCAACCCAGTTAGGGAATCAGCGATTACAAAAATGGATGGAATCAGGTCTTCTTCAGACTTTCAAAGGAAAAGTCTGAAGAAGAAAGTAGCTCTTTCCAGTCTGAACAAAAAAATCCAGGTGTTGACCATTTTATGTGCCTGCTCTGAGATTTTTTTTATAGCCAAGGATGATCATCCTGTTGTAGTTCCTGCTGCTGGTTTAACTCTGGTAGAAATGCACTTACATTGGTGACAAGCAGCAGTTGATATATTGCAGGATTTAAATCGGGAAAATACTCCAAGCCATCACACCTCCACCCCCGTTTAGCTTTGGTCTGCACCAAAAACCTTGAATATTTCATTCAAAGGATTCTTTGATGTGTTTTACATCCCTTGCCAGGTCCAGAAGCTCCTGAGCTCCACAGCTGGTCTGGTTTGGACAAGGGGTAGATCCCAAATAGCAAACATGACACAGGGTTCATACCCTGTCATTATGGGTGGTTGATCACAGCTGCCATCATTCTTCTGAGACGCTGGGCAAGTGGCTGAATTTCCGGACTAAACGGTGGAACGTGTCAGAGAATGTCACTTTGAATCAATGAGTGTGTTAGTTTAAAACGTTACAGCCAAAACGGGACAGCTTTAGGGAGTTTTTGAACTGCCTTGAAAAGAGAAGGAGACTTTTATTTATGTGTGATCAGCTTGTTTTTGTTTCATCTTTCACTTTTGTTTTCTTTTGATTCAAAATAATCCTAAAATGACATGTTCAATGTGGTGTTTTTTCTGTTCTTTGTGTAGTGATTGAGGAGGGCGGCGTGAAGATGAAGCTGACGGTTGTGGACACGCCAGGCTTTGGAGACCAAATCAATAATGACAACTGGTGGGTTTTCTCGGTCTAGAATGCTTAAAACCTCATGAAACTACCCTAACCTGCTAGGAGCAGTCTTTTTACAGGAGTGGTGTGGTTCCACTGCGCAGAAATCTCAAGGAGTCCCTCATTCCTGTCCATTGAGCTTTTTTTAGCCATAGCTCATTCATCCAATGCACTCTAACCGGATTGTTTCCAGAGGAATGTGTTTGCTTGTTAAACCGCTTAACTCTGATCTGTGAATCATTTAAGCATCTAAAACACATCTAATGCAAGGTACCAAGATGCATTGTGTTTGACAGACACCTCAGAAAATGACCGATTTTAAAAAGTCTATTTTTTTTCTGTCTAAATAGCTGCATACATTAGCGTGGTGTACAATGTGTCTTAAGAAAAAAGAGTATACTCAAAAAGTGGGGTGGAATCCAGCAAAGAAAGCAAAAACACAAGAACTCTTAAAGCTTGTCTTAAAAGCCTCAAGACAATGTTTTTCTGTTTTTGTTTTTTTCATACACTGTATTTTCATCAGTATACAGTACTGTGGCTTCTATAGCTTCAATGAAAAGTTGCAGTGCTGTCTTTTTGTTGTTTGTTTTTTTGTCTGTTCTCAAACTTACCTGCTCTGCTACGGACGCAGCTGGGAGCCCATTTCCAAGCACATCAATGAGCAGTTCGAGAAGTTCCTGAAGGAAGAGGTCAACATCACCAGGAAGAGGCGCATTCCTGACACCAGAGTGCACTGCTGTCTGTATTTCATTTCCCCAACTGGACACTCGTGAGTGAAATTTTTGCAGAACTAGAGATAAGCAGAGTTTTAAAAAAAGAAAATTCCCTGTCCTCTACAGGAAGACTCAATGTAGAAAAGAAAACCTTTAATCCAAACACTTTTCACATTTTAAAAAGGCCTTTACTTCATATTGCAACTCCTCTGTCCCCTCAAGGCACCTACAGCTTATGTATTCCTAGCAGTGAGTCAACCTTTTTCAGGGTAAATGAGACAGACGGGATGCTATGTGAGCTGCACATAAACGTTTAAACTCGACCTTTTTTTCCTTTCAAGATCACTCGCCCTTTAAATCTTTTGTAAGTGCGGTAGAAACTTAAGAAAAGCTCGCCAACGTCTTCGTCGTCATTTCATACTGACTCGCTCTCTCCCTTTTGCCCGTCTGCTTCAGTCTTCGGCTGCTGGACGTCGAGTTCATGAAGCGCCTGTGCCACTCGGTCAACATCATTCCTGTTATTGCTAAGGCCGACACGATGACCATTGAGGAGAGGCTAGAGTTCAAACAGCGGGTGAGTTCCCGTATCAAACACGGGAAACACAGCAACACAGTGAGACATCGCAGTCGGTTATCTACAAGCACTGTGTGGACGGGTGTTTTTTTTTTCTTTATTTGAATGCCTTTCCTTTTTTGCTGTAGGTAAGAAAGGAGCTGGAGATGAACGGAATTGAGTTTTACCCCCAGAAAGAGTTTGATGACGATATGGAGGACAAAAGTGACAATGACAAGATCAGAGTGAGTGGTGCTGGTCTCCCACATCTGTCCTTCCAGCCCACACAGCCATCGGCCCCCGTACTTGGAGGAATGTCAGGGCTTTTGGGCATAGTGTTGACTTTTAATCTTATGAAAACTGAGTGACTTTTTTTCTCCATTAAACTATGTTTAATGTCTCATTCCCCAGGAAACGATGCCCTTTGCTGTGGTGGGGAGCGATAAAGAATACCAAGTGAACGGAAAACGGGTTCTGGGGAGGAAGACGCCGTGGGGAATCGTAGAGGGTGAGTTTTTTTAGTTGTGAGATTAAGTGAATCTCAACGGCTTTGCTGCAGAGTTTAAATCCATTATCTTTTGATTGTCTGTTGTTGTTTTTTTCTTTTTACTTTCTTGTTTGCTCTAGTTGAAAACCCAAACCATTGTGAGTTTGCTCAACTAAGAGATTTCCTGATCAGGTGAGCTGACCTTTTTTAAATAGACATTCATAGAATTTTGCAATAAAATGGAATAAAGAGGTAAATTGACAAAATGGAAAATCCTATCCCTAGAGACAAACGACCACACACACACACACACACACATTCACTCCCAGGGGCAATTTAGAGTCGCCAAACACCCTAACCTGCATCTCTTTGGTCTGCGGAAGTATCCGAAGAGAATACACTCATAGATTGGGAGAACATGCAAACTCAACATGGAAAGGATTTAAAAAAATGTTACGCTCGAGAGTATTTAATTCAATCATAGAAACTGACCAATAGGGACAGAATGCCCTTAGACATTTTACAACCATATTGCATCAAGCATTATACTGCATTCACTATCACGGTTTGGGATATGCGTGGAGGAGGACGAAGAACACAAACTGTGAGCAACAGACAGAACTGATGACCAGAGGAGAGACGAGATACGGCAGAGGACAGGCAGAGGGAGAAGAGTGGCATTAATGACCTGAATGGGAAATTACTGTCAAAAATAAGAGTTGAGATGGCGAGAAAACACAGAAACCAGGAAAAGAAAATATATGAGAACGAACAATTAAGAAAAAAACACAAAAATAGCACAATACAATTTGAAAATAAAACAAAACAAGTGAAAATCTAAAAGAAAGAAATGACCAAAAACCCAGAGAAAACCACAATCCCCAACACCAGTCTATACATTCCTGGTAGATTCTGATACTGCTTCCGTATGGTGTGTCAATCTGGTTCTTATGGTCTTCGACAGGTCTCACCTCCAGGATCTGAAGGAGGTCACTCATAACATTCACTATGAAACGTACCGTGCCAAGAGACTGAACGAGAACGGAGGTCTGCACCCCATCGCGTCCAATGACACCCAGGAAAGCAACCTGTAGGCAGGGAAAGGAACGGGTCAGGCATAGAGAGAAGAGTGCAGTGAAGCTTGTGGATGAATCTATATAAAATCTTTTAATCATTGTCACCTCAGCGTCGCCGCATGTATGGGAAAAAATTCAGCCTGTATAAATTGGTGTCATTTAATATTCAAGCTTCACCCGATCCTTTATCAAACTCCATCTCCGTCAGACATATCAATCTCTCATCCATCTTTGTTTTAAATGTTAAAATTTTTCTGAAGAAATATAGTCAGAGACATAGTGCCATCATTTAATAAACATAACACCTACTGCCAATGCCTATTCATTTCCCATGTACCAGTATACTCTCAGAGGGGGCCACGTTATCAGCTGTGTGAGAGGCTTGTTTTGAAGTTTTAGTATTCTCCCTTTGAACTTTATACAAAGAGAAATGTTTTTTTTATCATTAAAACTAAGCTTCTGGCATTAGTCAGTCATTGTGAGCTCTGAAGCTAACTCAAAATGGCTCCTTTTAAACTTCTAATACAGCAGCTGTCCATATGTGAAGTCATTTTACAGGTAGGAGGGCTAAAGAAGTGTTAGAATCTTGTTTATCAGGCATTTCTCAAGAAGACAATATATTCGATTCCCAAACTCAGAATTAGGGTTCATTTTAGAAGAAATGTATTATATGAGGATACAGCACTGAAATACAGCTCGTTGACATTAGAGATTTGAGTCCACTGGGTGAGTTAGTACTTTTGGATTTGTACTTTCAAAATAATTCTCAAGGATGAGTCAAGAATTTATAGAAAGACACAGCTCGGCAGGGTTGTTTCAGAAGGAAAGGAGAATTCCTGTCACCACACTGCTTTTGTATAGCACATCTTATCAAAGTCACTGAGGACTTTGCTCTAGGAATGAAATCTTCGATATTCCATATCTAGGTTGAGCATTATAGATACAGATAGATCTTGCAACATGTGTTTCCACTTCAAAGACGATAGACTTTTAGGTTAAATTCATTTAATCTCAAATATTCTTTAACCGGATTATAGATTTAAATTTTCTTGGAGATATTGATGGTTTTGAAAGATTTTTTTTTTATTTAACATCTAGGCACTCTAGAAAAAAACTATTTTATTTCTTGGCAGGTGACAGGAAAAGATATTGCTTAAGAAGTAGGTTTATGTCTCGCGAAATACACATGAACACATCAGAGGCGTCTAGAATTTGGTTGCCATTTGTAGAATCTAAACTTCTCTCGCTCACCACTAGGTGGAAGCACCTATTAACGTTAAAGCAGTGGAATCGCAGCTTGAGAAAGAGACACTTTGACCAATTTGTGTTTGCCTCAGATGTTTCAGTCATTGAGGTTTTTTTTTTTCTCATAGTCCTTTTTTCGTTTGGAGTAATTTTACCATTATTTTTACAGCACTTATATCCTCCACTAATGCCAGTGGTAGCCAACATATCTGTTTCAGGTTTACATGAAACTTTAATATGACCCCATTGTGAAACACTTGAGTTGTAAACATGTTTACCAAGTTGTCATCAGGAAATTCTACATTTATATTGTTCTGCCATGTACAGTCCGCAGTGGAGAACAAATATGCCAAAACTACAGATGCAATTAATATTTCAGTATTAATTCAATTTTCAGTTAAAAAAGTAAACCATGTTTTTTTATTATGTTTACATGACCTGTGTGACAAGACATTAATAGTTGTGATTTTGGTGTATTTACAGGTCTTAAAGCAGAAATTGTGAGACACTGTTAAAGAACAATCTCTTTCTGTTATACTTGTGCTTGCATGCCCGTGTCCATTCTGCCTGTGTGCTTACAGCCAGTTACTTTGCTTATCACTGCAACTTTACAACAACTTACTGGTTTTGAATGTGCTATGTGTGCATTCAAACTGATTTATCATAAGATAAAACACTGCAATGACTACAATGTTTACCCCTTAAACTAAAGCAATGACCCACCACACATCACATCACTTACGCCATTTCCCATAACTTCAGTGTATTTAATGGCCGATTTTTGCAAAGTTGCTGTGATACATTTTAGTCATAATTTCCAGTGTCATATGGAGTTATTTTTACATTGGTGTATTATTCTTGTAATTTATTCTTTATTTAATAAAAACACTTGCCCACATTTTTTGGAATTTTTACTTCTAATTGAAATATTCATGTTTGGTCTGGAGGTCAGATCAAGGCCTTGGGCCCTGTGCAAGTGTACTGTGTTGTTAACATAGTTTGTCTTTATTGTATAAAGCGTCACCTATGACAAAGCACAGTAAAACAAAGTCATCCGGTCCTGACCGATCCCAACCCAAACCTACTATATGCAGAGACAGTGTGGAAAACAACCAAAGTAGATAACGGGTGCTAATATCATGCACTTTATTGACTTTATTTTCATAATACCAAGGAGGAAAGCGACTTGTAGAAAAGTAACTACTTCTGTCCATTAATACCCCCAAAAAGTTCAGCCTTAAGTCAGATTATGGATTAGTTTGAGAATTTGCAACCATTCCAAAAGATAGATCTCTGATTCAAGACAATTAATGTTCAAGACAAGTACTGAAGTAATAATACTCTTTTCTATGGGAAGCCAGGAGAAATTCTCAGAGCTCTAAGAATAAACACCATCATGCTTATAATTGTTTGGGTATATTTGGCTGTGGAAGGTCATTGTGCACAAGCAAATGCCAGTAAATCAAACCTGCAATAAACTGAAACGATGTAAAATGTGTGCTCAAAATGCACCATAAAAAGGGAGAAGGCCTTACTCACTGAACCATCCAAAGTGTACCAAGACAATACCATGAGTATACACCCACTAAGAACGAAGAGGGAAAAAGTCTATAGGACATCATACCAGCCCAAAGCTATAAAGTTCAAAGAAGAATGAGAATCCCCACAAGAAGAAAATTCAATTAAACTACCCTGTTTTACAGAAATATGAAGCTTATGCCAGAAAGCACATGTCTGATAGCCCTCTATCAGATGGTAAAAAAAAAAGACTGATATTGGGGCCAAAGTGAAGCAAACACCTGTCACCTCCTCCGTCTAGATACATCCACTTTTGTATCGGATCTCACTGAGACATTTTGTAAATCAATACATTTGTCATAAAATAACAGAGGTTTGATTATCACTACTTTGGGACATAATAAAAACTGGTATGTAATACCTCCAGCACATACCAGGTCTACCCTAGTGCCTCCTCCCATGTGGATGACCTTAAAAAATCTTCGAAAGGTAGGGGACCTGGGGGCATCCTAACCATGCTTCTGGCCCACCTCAGTGGTCTGAACAAACTTATGAGTTGAAATGAGTGCCCCCCATCTTAGCTAACTCTTTACAAAAACAGAAAGGAGCAGCAACCTCATTATTGATGACAAAGCCAAAATGTATCTCTTCTGCAACCAGCCAACTACCCATCCATTTGCTATAGTCACTTATCAACCCAAGTAGGATCATGAGGGGATGGAGCCTAATCCTGGTGTAATTGCTGCAGATCACCAGTTGTGTGACATGTGGGATGGGATGAAACGGACGGACCTCTGACACACTTCACGGACACCTGACCTCAGTCTACTGTACATAACACTTTAGTCATCGTCACATACCACACATTTACACAACACACAGGGCTTTTGGGGCTGGGGCGCTGTGTAAATTTTTGGGGAAAAAAGTACATTTGCATGGCATAAGTCTGTTGGTCAGAGAACTATTGTACTTGCCATGATGCTTGATAGGACAAAGGGGAAAAAAGGTAAGAATGATTAAAAGTAGACAAAATGCAACATGGAGAAAAGAGTACTTGGTCAGGACACAGAAAAGGGAGTACTGGAAGAGCCAAATAGAAATAGCACACATCAAAGCTCCAGGTTAATGTTCATCTACAGCCTGAGTCTATTGACGTGTTGCCTTGATGAACCCACTGGATTCCTAAAGTCAGTGCTTAGCAGTTTGTTACCACAACTAGCTCATCTAATCAACATTTCACTTCATACTGGAACATTTCCCAATTCATTAACTGAACACAGTACTGAACAACTACTGACCCATATTAAACCTGCAATTCCTAGGAAAACCCCTGGAAAAAGTTGTATACCAACAGCTTACTGACTTTCTTCTGTCTAACAATGTGTTTGATACCTTCCAGTCAGGCTTTAGGTACCACAACATCACAGAGACAACTTTGATCAAGGTGACAAACGATATCCACCTGATAACAGATGCAGGCAAAGTGCCAGTCTTGGTTCTGATGGACTTGAGTGCCGTGTTCAATACAGTAGACCATTTCATTACAGAGGTTAGAAGACCTGGTGGGAATCTCCGGTATGGCTTTAAACTAGTTCAAATCCTTCAGCCACCGTGGGTGCCTCGACAGATTCTCTGAGACCTGGGTTTGTTGTAAGATGCTTTATTTTGGTTGCGCGCATGCACTCACACACACACACACACACACACACACACACACACACACAGACACTGATGAGCTACTTTGGGGTTCAAATAGTGTTTCCCTTGTTTCCGTCTCCAGTCCTCTCCTCCCAGGTCCAGCACACTACTGTTTTTGTACAAGGGGAGAGTGATTAGCCAACTGATTCTAGGTGTGCTAATAACCTCCCCTGAGCCTTCCCCTCACCTCCCCTACTGCAGCTTAGCACCACGCCCCCTCCACATACCCCCACTGCCACACTTAGGCTAGGGAGCCCCTTCCTCCCCCTCCCCATGGGAAGGGGAGAGGAAGTCGTCCACGACCATCTGCATCCCAAGCCTAGGTACCACCACAAACTTAAAAGGCTATAAATCTTAGCCACTATCACATACCACACATATACACCACACACAGGGCTGTTGGGTGCGGGTAGCTGTGCGGAAGAGCGGGGACCCAGTTGTCGGCGTGGCTCCGGGGTCCTGGCATCATCTTAAACTGAGGGCCCTTGGTGGGGGTGGGGCTGTGGAGGATCTCCACTTTCTGCCAGCAGTGGCTTGCATCCCTGAGTGAGTGAGTGAGTGAGTGAGTGAGTGAGTGAGTGAGTGAGTGA
>JABUIW010000017.1:2734793-2782172 GCA_013363375.1 Menidia beryllina | reverse complement strand
GTGAGTGAGTGAGTGAGTGAGTGAGTGAGTGAGTGAGTGAGTGAGTGTGGAGGGGGCTCGGTCTGGGACTAGGTTTGGCCTTCCTGTGCTATCCCCGGTTGGGGGGGGGTTGTGCCTTGCCCCTTCCTTGCCCCCTCCTCACTGCTCATTGCTGCACTCGCCTGCGGTCAGATTGGGCTCTGGGGCACTGCACTGGGGGTGCTGGGGCGGGACCGAGTCCGCCCCAGGCTCTTTGCTGGGGGCTGGGGGCGCTCAGGCCCCCAGTCCCGCTCCTGGGTGGTTTGGGCCTGGCAGGGCCGGTAGGCTGCTGCCCCTGGTGCTGGGGGGGGCTCTGCTCCGCTGCCGTAAGGGCCGTACCCAAGGCCTCCTCTGCGGTCCTCTGGGTAGGTGTGTGATGTCCCTGTGGTGGGTTGGCTGATCTCTGTGCTCTGGGGGGACCCTGGTGTCCTGGATCTTGTGCTCCCTCTGCAGCCTCTGGGCTCCTGGAGAGGGGGGGCAGTGGCCCTCTGTACCCATTGCTGAGCACATCCATCCATCCATCCATCCATTTTCCGCTGCTTATCCGCGGTCAAGTCGCGGGGGCAGCAGCCGAAGCAGGGAAACCCAGACTTCCCTTTCCCCTGCCACTTCTGCCAGCTCAGGGGGATCCCGAGGCGTTTCCAGGCCAGCCGAGACACATAGTCCCTCCAGCATGTCCTGGGTCTTCCTCTGGGCCTCCTCCCGGTAGGACGTGTCCGGAACACCTCACAAGGGAGGCATCCTAATCGGATGCCCAAGCCACCTCTTTTACGGTAAGAAACCATGGTCTCGGTCTTGGAGGCAGTGATCCTTATTCCAGCCGCTTCGGACTCGGCCACTCCAAAGAGAGCTATAGGTCCCGACTTGATGAAATCAAGAGGACCACATCATCTGCAAAGAGCAGAGATGTAACCCTATATCCCCCAAGATGAAACACACTCAACACCTGTGTCTGGAAATCCTGTCCATAAAAGTTATGAACAGAAGCAGAGACATAGGGCAACCTTGGTGGAGTCCAACTCTCACTGGAAACGGATCCGACTTACTAACGGCAATGCGAACCAAGCTCTGACTCTGATCGTACAGGGACCGAACAGCCCGAAACAAAAGGCCCGGTACCCCATACTAATTGAGCACCCCCCACAGGACACCCCGAGGAACACGGTCAAACGTGTTCCTTGGGGTATCCTGGTACGCTCTCACCAAGTACACAAAACACATGTGGACTGGTTGAGCAAACATCCATGACCCCGCTGAGGGTATAGAGCTGGTCAAGCGTCCCACGGCCAGGACGAAAACCACACTGTTCCTCCTGAATCCCAGATTCAGCTCTCCGACGGACCCTCCTCTCCAGAACTGCTGAATAGACCTTCCCAGGGAGGCTGAAGAGCACGATGCCCCTAGAGTTGGAACACACCCTTCGGTCCCCCTTTTTAAAGAGGGGGACCACCACCCCAGTCTGCCAATCCAGTGGAACTGCCCCTGATGTCCACGCGATGTTGCAGAGTCACGTTAGCCAACACTACCCTACAACATCCAGAGCCTTGAGGAACTCCGGCCGAATCTCATCCACCCCTGGAGCCTTGCCACCGCGGAGCTTTGACTACCTTGATGACTTCAGCCCTGGAGATTGGAGAGCCCAACTCCAGATCCTCAGGTTCTGCCCCTCCAATGGAGGATGCGTCTGTGGGATTGAGGAGGTCTTCGAAGTACTCCGCCCACTGATCCACAACATCACGAGTCACGTCATCCCCATTGTAAACAGTGTTGGTGGAGCACTGCTTCCCCCCCGAGACACCGGATGGTGGAACAGAATCGCCTCGAAAGCCTACGGAAGTCTTTTTCCATGCCCTCCCTAAACTCCTCCCACGCCTGAGTTTTTGCCTCGGCAACCACCTGAGCTGCATGCCGCTTGGACTGCCGATACCCATCGGCTGCCTCTAGAGTCCCACAGACGACAAAAGGCCCAATAGGACTCCTCAGCCTGACGGCATCCCTCACCGCTGTTGTCCACCAGCGGTTTCGAGGGTTACCGCTACGACAGGCACCGACAGCCCTGTGACCGCAGCTCCGGGAGGCCGCGTCATTAATGGAGGCGGGGAACATGGCCCACTCGGACCCAATGTCTCCCCCGGAACGTGTTCGAAGCTCTCCCGGAGGTGGTAGTTAAAGCTCCGCCCAACACAATGCATTTGGGCCTCCCGGGTCTCACCAGCATTCTCCCCCACCATCGGAGCCAAATCACCACCAGTTAGTGGTCAGTGAAAAGCTCCGCCCCCCACTTCGCCCAACTGTCCAAAACATGCGGCCGCAGGTCAGCATTGAACTGCGGCCAAGAGTGTCCTGGTGCCAGGAGCACATATGAACACTCTTATGCTTGAACATGGTGTTCATTATGGACAGTCCATGCCGAGCACAGAAGTCCAACAACAAAACACCACTCGGGCTCAAGCTGGGGGGGGCCATTCTTCCCAACCACGCCCCTCCAGGTCTCACTGTCATTGCCCAATTGAGCGTTAAAGTCCCCCAGCAGAACAAAGGAGTCCCCGGGGGGGCACCCTCCAGCACCCCCTCCAAGGACTCCAAAAAGGTTGGGTACTCTTGCTGAGCACAGTCCATGTAAAACTTACATCACAGTATGCTATTTGCGCCAATTTGTGCATTAGTAATGTCAAATCTGTTGGATGTTCTACTGCAGATGTTTTGGCTGTCTGTGTTCTGTTGTCCGCTAGTTTTGTCTCTTCACAGGTACTTGTGACGGTCCCCTTCAGCTTCCCCCATGGATACTTCAGGAACAGTTTGATAGCAGTTTTGTCTGTCTTCCATCTCTCTCCCCAGTCATGTTTGGCATCAAAATGTACATAACACACTCACAATAAATAAATCCTCAAGGGTTGGGTAGCAAGGAAAGCTTTACAAATATAAGGCCTCACTTGCTGCCAGGGGTAGTGGCCTACCGGCCCCACCAGGCCCAGGGCACCAGCAGGTAGTACCTCAGAGCATCGACCGTCCACCGGATAGCCAGGCACTCCCTCTCCACCGTGCTGTAACTGGCCTCCCTGTCAGACAGCTTCTGGCTGATGTATACCACAGGGCGGTCGACACCCTCCACCTGCTGGGACAGAACAGCCCCCAGCCCTCTGTATCAGTTTGCAGTACAAAGCGGAGAGAGAAGTTAGGTGTGTGGAGAAGAGGCTCCCCACAGATGGTCTGCTTTACGCTCTCAAGCAACACCTGACACTGCTCCGTCCACTGGACCAGATCTGAGGCACCCTGGTCAGCTCAGTGAAGTTGTGAATAAATCGCCGGTAATAGTCGGCCAGCCCCAAAAACCGCTGCATCTCTTTCTTGGTCTTGGGTCTTGGGCAGGCCACAATCGCCATTGTCTTGTGCAACTGTAAACGCACTTGCCCGCCACCCAAGTGGTGCTCCAGATAAAGAACCTCCCTCCCTCCAAATGAACACGTCTTTGGGTTGGCCGTGAGCCCCACCTGCCTCAGGGACTCGAGCACCACGGCCACCTGTCGCACATGCTCAGCCCAGGTGTTACTGTGGATGATCACATCATACAGGTAGGCGGCAGTATACGCAGCATGCGGGCGCAGCACCCGCTCCATGAGGCGTTGAACTGAGGCTGGGGCCCCGAACCACCCGAACGGAAGCGTGACAAATTGGTACAACCTGTATGGAGTGGTAAAGGCCATTTTCTCCTTGGACTCTGGGGATAAGGGAATCAGCCAGTAGCCCTTGGTTAAATCCAGTGTCGTAAAAAACCGAGCCGTGCCCAGGTAATCCAGGAGTTCGTCGACCCAAGGCATAAAGTAAAGCGTCAAATCGTGACACATCGTTCACCTTACGTCAGTCCATGCATAACCGGATAGAGCCATCCTTCTTGCCTACAAGAATGATGGGGCTGCACCAGGCACTGTTGAACTCTTCTATTACCCCCAACTCCAACATCGCTTCCAATTCAGCCTGAACCACTTTTCTTTTGTGCTCAGGTAGCCAATAGGGCCATGAACGCACCGACATTTCCAGGCAAGTCTTAACCTTGTGTTGTATAAGGTTTGTGCGTCCTGGCAGCGGGGAGAACATATCAGCATAGTGTTGTTTCAACCTGGCTATGTCTGTTTTCTGGGACGGTGAGAGCTGGTTTTCACAGTGGAGTGAGGCCGGACTGGCCGATTTTGGTACCTAGGTAAGGGTGAACCGATCCCCGGCTGCAGAAGCTGGCTCTAGGGACGTGGAATGTCACCCATCTGGCGGGGAAGGAACCTGAGTTTGTGTGCAAGGCAGAGAGATTCCGGTTGGACATTGTCGGTCTCGCCTAGACACACAGCTCTGGCTCTGGAATCAGCTTTCTTGAGAGGGGTTGGACGCTCTACTACTCTGGAGTTGCCCCCGGTGCGAGGCGCCGAGCAGGAGTGGGCATACTGGTTGTCCCCCATCTAACCCTCGAAACCGCTGGTGGACAACAGCGGTGAGGGATGCCGTCAGGCTGAGGAGTCCTATTGGCTTTTTGGCCTGTGGGACTCCGGAGTCAGCCGATGGGTATCGGCAGTCCAAGCGGCATGCAGCTCGGGTGGTAGCCGAGGCAAAAACCCTGGGCGTGGGAGGAGTTTGGGGAGGGCATGGAAAAAGACTTCCGTAGGCTTTCGAGGCGAATCTGGTCCACCATCCGGTGTCTCGGGGGGGGGGGGGAGCAGTGCTTCACCAACACTGTTTACAGTGGGAATGGGGTGCTGTTGACCTCAACTCGCGATGTGGATCGGTGGGCGGAGTACTTCGAAGACCTCCTCAATCCCATTGACGCATCCTCCATTGGAGGGGCAGAACCTGAGGATCTGGAGTTGGGCTCTCCAATCTCCGGGGCTGAAGTCACCGAGGTAGTCAAAGCTCCGCGGTGGCAAGGCTCCAAGGGTGGATGAGATTCGGCCGGAGTTCCTCAAGGCTCTGGATGTTGTAGGGCAGTGTTGGCTAACGTGACTCTGCAACATCGCGTGGACATGGGGGTCGGGAGTGGCACCCGTAGCGACTGGGACCTGGACCTTGGGGGGGTCAGAGAGGCGAGGACTGGGTGCGGGTGCTGACCTCCGTAGGGGTGCCTGTGTTGGTCGGGCTGTCCACTCCGGCTCGCCCCCCGGCGTCCGACGTAGCGAAACAACCACCAGATGGTCTTCTGTCAGCATGACTGCAGCCACCAGATCCGCCGGGCGGTGGCACCGCACCCAGTCCGAAGTTGCAGCCGGGAGCCCCACCACGAACAGCTCCAGGACCACTGTCTCGCCCGCAGCCTCACAGGGTTGCAACCAGCGGGTCACCGCGTCCATCAACTGCTGCGCGAAAATGAACTGGCGCCAATCCGGTCCCGGCTGGGCTTCCCGGAACCGGCCCCGATGGTCTTCCGCCGAGAACCCCATCCGATCCAGAACGGCCCTCCTCACCTCCCGGTATTGTACCCGGGAGGGGGCCGGCAGGCTGAGTGTCGCCGTCTGGGCCTCTCCTGACAGGAGGGGGAGCAGCTGCACCGCCCACTCCTCCTCCTTTCACCCGCAAGCCGTCGCCGTAGCCTCGAAACATTCCGAGGAATGACTGTGGGTCGTCTTGTTCCGTTAGCTTATGCAGCTGGATCCCGGCGATCGCCGGGCCCCTAGGTGGTGCCCCCACCTGCTCCACCATAGCCTCCAGCAGTAGTGTCTGCCAGCTCAGGGGAGCCTGTTCCTGGCTCATCGCGGCCATGTCCGCCAACATCTGCGCCAGTGTTAGTATGGGCTGCTGCGGTTCCGTCATTTCGACCTCCGCACTCCTGTTGAGACCACATCAGGCGCCAGTTGTAGCAGTTCAGGCACCATGAGTGCCTCGACAGAGTTCTCCCGAGACCAGTATTTGATGACAGACGTTTATTCGACCATGTGTGCACTCACGCACACACACGCACACACACATGCCCAGCATGGGTTTTCAGTTGTCCAATAGTTCCTGATCTTGTGGCTAACAAGAACTAACACAAACCAATATCCGCGTGTTCTCCAGTGGAATGGCCCGATCAGGTCCATGCGGACCCGTTCAAACGGGAACTCCATCAAAGGTAGTGGGCGCAGAGGCGCCTTTGGGATGGACGGTGGATTGACCAATTGGAATTCAGGGCAGATCGCACACCAGCAGTGCACGTCCGCCCAAATGCCAGGCCAATAGAATATGGCAATTATCCAGTTAAGTGTTTTTTCATATCCCATGTGACCAGCCATCGAGTTACAATGAGCCGCCTTGAAAACTATTTGCTGGCGGGTTTTTGGCACCAAAAACTAGGTGATCACATCACTACTCACTCAGTACAACCCGAGTTGTACATTCCCTGCGCAATGAAAATAATGCTGCATTAACGCTGCGTCAGGGTGCACCATGTGACCATCAATTCTTATCACTTGGTCAAAGGCACAGCGCAGAGTATTGTTAAAAGACTGCTTGAGTGGAAGATCTTCCATGGAGTCAAACATGGGAACCTGCTGAGCCTCCAGTGGAGGCATCGCCAGTTCCCCCTCCCCGTCTGCAGTGTTGGACGACCTCGCATCACCGCTGAGCTCAGAGCACATATCCCATGTCCCTGTCGGACGTGAACACACCCCACAACATTGCCCCACTAGCTTGTCAAACCCTGGCCAATCAGTACCCAGAATCAATGGTTGCGCCAGGCAGGGACTAACTGCTGCCTTTATATTATATATTTTTCCCTTATAACGTATTTCAACCGACACCACAGGATATCTGTGAACATCCCCCTGTACAGACATGATGTCCACACACCCTGCCTCCAATAATGTCCCTGGTTAACCATTGACTGGGTGACCCCCGAATTCACCATCGCCTGATGTTTACCCCCCTGAATCCTTACTCTGTACGTCCTGCTGGAGGGCCGATCACCCGAATCACCTGGCCCACCTCCATCAGCAGGCACTCACGGCGAAAGTGGACGGACAGTCCAAACCTCCAGCACACCTCCCCTGCGGCCTGAGGAACCCCCTGGGGGTCGGGAGCAGCAGCCGTAGCGGCCGGAACCTGGAGCTGTGGGGGACCAAAGAGACAAGTACAGGGGGAAGGAAGGGGTCGAGCAGTGGTGGCGGGCTGCGGACTAGGTGCAGGTGCCGACTTCCGTGTGCGCAACGGCATTGGCTGGGCTGACCATTCTGGCTCCGGCAGTGGCGGCTGGTAAAAAAAAATCTTGGTGGGGCTGGTTTGCCAAGAGATTGCCCTGCCTAACCCAGTACATACATTCAAGTTAAAAGTCGTAAAATTAGTACAATTCCACAATAATTATTTAATTCCCTTATCAGAATCAGCAGTTTACATATACAGTTAACTATTTAAAGCTATATTAGGTCTTTTTTTGGAAAGGAACAGTATGAAATACAACACTCAATTTTACTATTTGTCACCAAACACACAAAGTAGGCACACAAGTGGTTAGCTTAACACGGTTAGCTTAACACAGTTTTCTATATGAACTCGTGATATTTCATGTTTCTTAGTTGTTCAGAGAGGTGGTTCAAGTCTGTCTGTCCAGACTGTGTCCACGTTAAATCACTCCGGTCACTTTTAAAAGGGTGCGGGAAAAACATAAAAGTGCATTGGCCGTCCCACCAGCAGTCAGCCAGGACTTCGGCTGTAACCAGCTCCTGCAAAATGCTGGCTGGAGGACTTAGCTTTTTCATTGGTTCGCTGCGTTAAATTTATTTCGGACTTGTCAGGTCCCTGCTCCTTTACATTGAATTTTTCCACCATTGTCCTTCTCACGAAAGGGTAAAGATCTCAGTAAAGATCTCACTGAATAATGTGAAAGCTGTTCTTCAACTGTTGTCGTCATCTCTACGTCACAGCCTGACTGACCACTCGCTATATGTCTATGGCTTTGGGGCGCCAGCTCCAGGCGCCCCAAAGCCAATAATTTCGGCGATGCTGATTGGCGAAATATTTATTAATTTTCCCTAGCAACATTATTCAATTGGTTATTTCGCTGCACTTCAGGGGCGCTTGGGGCTAGCGCCCCAGAAGAGAAACGATACGTTCTGTGGCTGGAAATGCACTGTTGAATGAGAGTCAATTGGTGGAAGTGTTGTTTTAATAATCCATATTACATGTAGCCACATATTATTAAGTAAAACTGACATTGATAATACTTTAAAAATAAAAATATATATTATAACTTTCCCCCTCCACATCCAGGGGGGGCAGCGCCCGAGCGCCCCCTATGGACCGGCCGCCACTGGGCTCCGGTGTTGGGAAACTACAGCCAGGTGGTCTTCTGCCAGAGTGACGGCAGCTGCCAAATCCACCAGGCAGTGGCACAGCACCCAGTCTGATGTTGCAGGCGGGGGCCCTTCCACAAAATGCTCTAGAACCACTGTGTCCATCAGCTGCTGCTCGCCTGCTTCCTCACCGGGCTGTACCCAGCAGGTCGCCGCATCCTTCAGTTGCTGGGCGAAGACAAATGACCGGCCATCTCGTCCCTGGGATCCCTGTAACCAGTGATGATGATCTACGATGGTCTTCCACCGAGAACCCCAGCCGATAGAGGACGGCCCTCCTAACCTCCCGGTACCGTCCTCCAGAGGGGGCTGGCAGGCCGAGCATTTGGGTGTGTCCAGACAGGATGGGGAGCAGTCGAAAGGCCTATTCCTCCTTTGGCTACCCGTATGTCGTTGCCTTGAACATCTCGAGAAACAATAGCGGGTCGTCTTGCCCTGTCAGCTTGCGCAGCTGGATGTCCCCAAGTGCCGGTCCCCTTGGTGATATCATCGACCGCTCCACCATTGCCTTCAGAAGCAGGGACTGCCGATCTGCCTGCCCCTGCAGCGCCCCCAGCGCATGTCAGGTGCCAATTGTGGCAGGTCAGCCACCGTGGGTGCCTCGACAGATGCTCCAAGACCTGGGTTTGTCGTAAGATTCTTTATTTTGGATGCGAGAAGGCACTCACACACACGCCCAGCTTTGAGCTGCTTTAGGGTTAAAATGGTTTTTCCAATCTGGTGGTTCCGTTGTTTCCACCTCCAGTCCTCTCCCCCCAGATCCAGCTCGCTACTGTTTTTATGCAAGGGGGAGAGTTATTAGCTAACTGATTCCAGTTGTGCTAATCATCTCACCTAGCCCTGCTCCCCTGAGCCTTCCCCACACCTTCCCTCCTGCAGCTGACCGCCACGCCCCCTTCACAGGGTCATCTTGGTGGCAACAGCGACAAGCTCTTTCACATGGTCCTAGATGAGGGTAGGTCTTCTTGTCTTTTAGTACAGGAGGCGTCTGGGAATGCTCCAGGAAGAGATCCTCTCGGGGCACAGCTGGGGGTATCTTATCCTCTTGTTCACCAGAGCACAACGGTAACTCAAAGCACATAAAAGATCATCTGAAAATATCCTTACTCCAGATCAGTTGAGGCAGAGATCATCTGCCTTAAAATAATGTCTGTGGTCCCAGAAAGAAAGAAATAATTTTTGTACGTTTCCAACATACATAACTTACATCTTTCACAGCAGTATCACCAACAGGTCTGGGCATTAGCTTCCCTCTTAGCCTTTTACTTTCTGAGTTGTTTTTCCAGTTTACCTTGTTACATGAAAAGACTTTATCCAGGTCATCATATGGAGATCCAGAGGTCTGTAGAGGCGCAAATCTATTCTGTAGTTGCATGTCTGTTTGAGGAGGACACTTCTTTTTTGTTTTCAATTGACAGCTGTTCTAGTCTGTGTCCTATTAACAATGGGCATTGAGGAAGACCTGTTTCCATCTGTTCCCTGTGAGATGTTTTATTTTTTGGCTTTGCACCAAGCTTATTCCACACTACTTAAGGACTAGTTTCTCAAAGCAACATCTTCTCATTTCCTATCAGCCTTGCTAGTGCTGATTAGTGGTTGGTTAGTAAATCGTGTCCATTATGTTAGCTAGAAGTAAGTAGTATATCAACATTTTCCATTTAATTCCACATTTACGTCTAGTTGTTGAATTTTTGTTTCCAGCATATTGATTTTCTGAACGAGATTATAGTAGACATTTTCAGAACAGGGTATCCTGCTAATGATCTTAGCTCCTGCTAAGTAAATCCACTGAGTGTCTCGAAAAAATAATGAACTAAAGGACTAAAAATCTAATCGACTTGTGAGGAAAAGCAAGTAAAAGAAGAAAGCAACAGGAGCGGAGACATGTCTCCATTCTTCAGAAGAAAAATACACCCATAAACAAGCTTTATTCGCCTATAACTAAGTTCAATATGAGCTCTAAATGAGTATGACCAAGTACTAAAAATGCAGAAGGAGCTCTAACTGTGGTTAGCAGGGATAAAAAAGCTGGTACCCAATACCTGCCACAAGACAATTGCAAGGCTCTTCCGAATCTACAAAACACTCACAGGCTGGACACTCAAAAATGACTCATCCAGATCCATCCATTATCAATACCGCTTATTCCCTCATGGGTTCGCAGGGGGAACTGGAGCCTATCCCAGTGGTCAACGGGCAAGAGGCAGGGTACACCCTGGACAGTCCGCCAGTCCATCACAGGGATACACAGAGACACACAACCACTCACACTCACATTCACTCCTATGGGCAATTTCCCCAATCAACCTAACAGAACCTGGAGAGAACCCATGCAGACACAGGGAGAACATGCAAACTCCACCCAGAAAGGTCCTGGTTCCCCCGGGATTCTAACCCAGAACCCTCTTGCTGGGAGGCGACAGTGCTAACCACCACACCACCGTGCCGCACTCATCCAGATGTCATTGTTAAATTGAAGATCTGTTTCAGCCAAGATTTCCACAGGGGTTTTGGCATCTGGGCTTGAATCTTATCCACCTCAGTACTGCTGGGAAGCTGTATAACCGCCCTAACAATTTCCACTAAGTTCTCAGACTTTGCCACCCCTATGGAAGGACTGTGAACTAAATTCACTAGATCCTAATGCAGTATATTCCCTCCACCATTTAACAATGTCCTATGTTCCAGTACAGCTAGTGAAGGTATTTTATTTCCTTTTATGAACCATTTCATGGTTGAACATGACACAAACATGCTTCTAGGTCAACGAAAATCCTTCAACAAATCAAACTCAAACAAACAATGGAAAACCTATGGTACAGAAGTCCAAAAATGAAATAATACTTCAAATCACATCAAGTGTGCTTTTTAAAAAAACTCTTTAAAATGTTATGATGGGCCCAGAATACCCAGGAAGTACCACAAGAAAACACCCCCGGATGTTCCAATAAAGTGTGCTAATCTGAAATGCTTTTTAGTGCATTTAGACAAACGATAGACCGGCAGACCCTTTCCTCCTGTGATTTGGTGCAGTGACGTGATGCCCCTGCTCACCAGGGACAACTCCAAAATCAGTGATCAACACACAGCCAATAAATTCACCTAAATGCACCTCAGTGGGGTGGGGAGCACCATTGCCTTGGAGCAAGAGGGTTCCCTCCTGTTCTGAATATATCTGCCTTGGTTCTCCGTCCAAAAACATGCATGTTAGGTTAAATGGACACTTTAACTCACCCCTAGGAGTGTGAGAGTGAGAATGTGAGTGGTTGTTTGTCTCTGTGTGGCTCTGCAATGCACCGGCGACCTGTATAGAGGGTGCACTCCACCTCTCGCCCATTGTCATCTGGGATAGGCTCCAGCACTGCGACACCACTGAGAACAGGCAGTATAGAAAATGGATGGATGAATGCACGTCTGCCCACGGGCAATTTCAAAGTATTGATATTATAGTCAAAGAGTGCTCTCAAAAGTTCGTAAGTCAGTTATCATTGTTCAAACTCCAGAAGCTTAGCTAACCCACCTTTCTTTCTTGTCTGTATGTCAGCGGTCACCGACATCTCCCAAAACCTTTCCTTTATTATGCTCTGACCTTCTATCACAGATTATACTTTTTTATTTGACCACAAGGCAATACTTTTGAGAGCTGATTATGGCCTCTGTAGTTCCTGGGCCATATGCTGGACTCATCCTGAAGAGAGGGGCAAGAGCAAATCCCTAGTGACATTGGGCGAGAAGCGGGGCACACGCTGTCTAGTTCCATACATTTCACGTATATAAAGTTTTGTAATCGCTTTCCTTTTAAGGTTTCAGTTGGAATTCCAATGTCTCTGGCGGACTCCCCTTCTTGATCTGTATCCAGTGTCAAGAGATTACATGTGTTGTTCGTTGCTTTAACATAGATTAAACTAAATTGATTTGTTGCTAACACTGACCGCAGGCACACAACAAGTTCAAACAGCAACTGGACCTATAAATGGCAGCACAGACTGAAACACAGCAACAATGACCATATCCATCCACAGATACACCCAGAACAGCAGGAAGAGTGACACAGGGACAACAGCCTGAAGCTGGATACCATTGGATTTGCTTTTAATGTAAGCAGTCAACATTAATGTCATGTCATATCATTTTGAGTTTGCAACAGTTTTCCCTTTTTTTAAAAACATGCAGGATAAAACTGAAAAATTAGTCCTGAAGCACAATAAAATCAAACAGCAACGACTCAAACCGTATATGTTATTACATTTACCCATCAGAGTGCAGCACAATAATTGATAGATTTTGTGTGATTTTTACACTATGCTTCACTTTATTTTTGTCATAGGATTTTCATTTTTGTGTATCGTTTATGTGCTGTTTCTCCTTGTATGAAATTTGCATGTAGTTTTGACTTTTCTTATGATCTGTTATTTGTATTACTGGTGTTTTTTGTAGTTCATTATTTTTGCTCTACACCATCACCTAACTCCTTAGTGGAACAATTTATTTGATTTTGTAGTACTTTTAGGAGAATCACAAGAGTGAAGACTACATTTTTAACTACTAGGCTAGACTCAGAGACTTTGGTCCCTTGGCAAAGAGTCAAAAACAGAACTTTGCTGCCAAACTCTTAATCCTCTATGGACTTTTACATAACTGAAACATTTCCACACAACTTAAGTTTCCACAAAGCTAAGTATTTATTTTTGGCAAGACATATACTGTATAATCACTGGGAGAAAATTTAAAGAAAAAGTTTTAAAGTTAAGTAACATTATTTATAGTAATTAAGCTAAGCTCTATTTTCAGTTACTCTTAAATGAAAAAATGACATTTAATAAGAACTTACTGAATATAACAATATTACTAAAGGTGATATTCAACTATTTCTACGGGGTAGTTATTTCTGGGATGTAGCAATCTTCTTTAGATTTCCTTTATCTTCCATTTGCCTTCTGTCATCCCAGGTTTAGAAATGTAGAGTTGTGTTTTGTAATTTTAGAAATAGTTCTGCCATTTAAACCAGAATGTGTGGTGGAAAAGGAGATCCTGATTAAAACTACATTAAAGAAAACTCAAAAATGATATTGAAGACTTAAAGACTGGAATAGACATGATTCATAGATGTAACGTTTTATATTTATGTCATCTCGTTGAACAACAATTTTTTTTCTCAATTAACAACCATGGTCATCTTTCTAAAGGCGGACTTTGACTGTATTTTTCTTTGTGTGATGTAACAGACTTATATTTGTCAGTAGAAGTAATCAGTCAGTATTTATGGAGAGGAAAAAATTTGTTAGAAGTTAAGATTTTTGAGCATTAAGCCAACTTTGGATCTTGTGTTTTACTTGCCGATACTGATAAAGCAGAGGACGGTAACAATATCATTTCAGTATCTGCAGATGTAGGGTCACCATGTTTAAAGCTACAAATGAGCAGAAAGGATAAGCAAGAAAGGTTTTTACAAACCTCTGCTTTGACGGTGATCATCAAATGCATTTTTGGAGAACCGTAGCGAGACACTTGTTCATAAGAACTATTTGAAAAACATCATGTTTCAGGCTGTATAATTTGTGCAACGAGATAAAGCCTATCCTCAGTCACTGGTGGATGGTGGCCACATGTTGGGGACTCAGAGAAGCCAAACAACTTGGCTGTGTGGAGGACACAACTCTGCAGCCTCAAGAGCTGATTGTGCGAAGAAGAACTCTGCACACGTTGCTAGATAAAAGATTGGTACTGGTACAGCTCCCTTCTGTCTGCAACAAAGGCTCAACACAGTGACTTTTTGGAGGGACATATTTATCTTCAGGTGAGGTGTAAAACTCAACATATATATCCAAATCTGCCTTGAATTATAAAGCACATTTGATAACAGAGTGAAGCTGTAGGGAAGGTTATCATAGTATCTTAACCATTCAAAATGAATGAATAGACTGGTTGTTGGCTAGCTAGTGCAAAATGAGACGTTTATGATGACATTTGCTGACAGCTAACCATGTGTGGTGCAGCATTTAAAAAAATAAAAAAAATAATTTATTTTTCACATCAAGAAAAATGCTCATTATTAATGGAGGAAGAGTTAATTGAAAAATTCTGTTAGTTGCAATGGTTTTTTTTTTCTGTGCTTCTTTTCATGCCAAAAAATCTGTGGTGTTTGAGTTTGCCCTGAGGGGTTGCCCAAACTTTTGCAACAGTATGCC
This sequence comes from Menidia beryllina, assembly GCA_013363375.1. Classification (NCBI taxonomy): domain Eukaryota; kingdom Metazoa; phylum Chordata; class Actinopteri; order Atheriniformes; family Atherinopsidae; genus Menidia; species Menidia beryllina. Next base: position 2,767,663 of record JABUIW010000017.1, on the reverse strand, counting down.
ACTGTACACATGTGGACTTTGCAGCTTCCGCCTGCGTGCTGCCCTTTAGATCAGAGAGCTTATTTACACCTTTTTGGCTCTTCATGAGTCAGGTCTTCAGAGAGCAGTTTGCACTCTGCTGTCCCCTGCTGAATGAAGAGGTAAGAACCAACGCAAGTTTATTTTCAATTACTTTTTGTCATTGGAGTTAGGAACAATCTTTCAGATGACATGCCCAACGAATAGATTTAATCAGCTCGGTGTTTCTCAGTTTTAAATGAGCCAAATCCCATGAAGTTTGATTTTAAAAACATAGTGACACCAGGAAGTCTCTTTCTTTTGTTAAAAAAAACAGTCATTTAATAACTGGAATGCGAATAAATAATATGAAAAAAATACAGAATATGACTAAATATAACTAAAAAGAAAAAGTTGGTTCCTTTCCAAATTACATACAGACCTGAAACGATCAAACAGAACATGCACAGGATGGTATCAGTATTAATTTGGTCTTATCTTCCGTCCTCTGGCTGTAATGGTTTATGTGGTGGCTAACAGACCTTGTGATCACCAGTTTTTCAAATCATCATACGAGAACTGAAAATGATTTTTACTCCCTTATTTTCACTTTAAAAAACACTGATATTGCAGAAACACTGTGTTATACCACTGCCTAGCTGGATCAGTTCATGCATGCAGGTGACAAAGCTGACTGCTTTCTATTGGACGAGCGCTGCAGATCTTGGGTGCAGGAATGTGAGAGGAGTGAGGCACCAGGGAAGAGGAGTGCACACACTCCCACTTCTGAGTGCGTGAATTGTGTTGTATGATCCTGCAAGGAGACTTACCTTGTAAAGGATTTAAGTAGGTGGAAAGGTTTAGAGTACAACTTCTTCACGAGGAAACATCTACATAACACATGATCTGAAAATCCCCATTGTTCTCCCTCTAGTGGCCATCCTTGGAACTACATGTTATTTAAGTGAGTCAACAAAATGGCTGACTAGTGTCATTTCAGGGGATTAATAAAAAAACAACATATCTACAGATAAAAATATGACAGAACCGAATTGTGACTTAATTCTTCTTGCCCTCCTCATTTACTTTAGCACTCATCAAATCATATAGGGGAACGACTTATGTGATCATGCTTTAGAAATAAAAGGCCTGCGCAGTTCACATCATTTGCTTAATATTCTCCCCACTTGTGAATTTTGTCGTGTTCTCGCACCGTTTGAACCAACATTTTTCAGAACTACAAAGAAAAAAAAAGATTTGACAGTCCACCCACTCAATGATTACTGTTTGGTACTTGACCAGGTGTGGGAGACCTCAGGCACACCTACATTGCCACAATCCAAAAACAAAACCTTTTATGACACAAACATTTTTGAAAAACCTTTTTAGATTACAGGCCGTTTTAGAGCTGTGTTCACCTGGCTCCTCCTCGTCGATTTAACCCCTCCCCCCCACAGCCCGGGGTTATGCCTGTCTCGGACAAATCTCAGGCACCCCTCCCTCTCCAAGCTAATGTGCTGCTCCACTGTTGTCTGTACTTGCCGCCGTGGGCTGAGTGGCTGTCCACACCACGCTGCAGCTGGGTAGCTCCAAGCCAGGGTGCAGCAGCTCTGAAAACACTCGGGTGTGAGTACTGACAGTACTTCCGTTGAAACTGACCTGTGGACCTGTTCATACCTACCTTACCGGCTTAAGGCGCCGACATCAGCCCCGCGTCACTGAAGACACTCGAAAACTGAGGGAATGTAACGTTCAGGTCGCGACTGCTCGTCGACGGGAACGACGTTTTTTTCTTGGCGTCTACAGACCAACCCCTGCCGCCAACGACGCTTGACGTCACCGCAGCCGTTTTTTTTCACCTTTTTTTTTTGGTGTGGTTGTGCGCGAAAAGAGGAGGAGTCTATTTTCCCGACTGGAGTCTAACACTCGTTTGGGTCCCACACCACAATACACAGTTGTGGCACAACTCGTTGATTTTGACGCTGCATGTTGGTACCGGCGGGTTGCATTTCCATACGGACCACATCTGAAGTGCAACTGTGACCGGAAGAACTGCACAGTGGCATTGGAAGGAGGAAAGGGTCCGCAACGGTCGGAGTCTAAATTATTGCGGGAACATCTGAGGGCTACGCGGACAGTCGGTGAGTTGAGGTATTGCATTTAGCATGCTAGCCAGGCAAGTTATCGCATCTCAACTTATCTCTTTAAACAAATATGGAGATAGTTTTACTTTTGAAGCCCACGAATGGAGAAATGTTCCTACAAATGGCTGGCAATATATTTCTGTATTTACCAAATGTTTGTGGTTTCTATACAGAGATCTAACAGTTGTGAAAGGAGGAAGGATAAAAGAGTTTTGCTTGCAATTGCAGCACTAGTTAAAATAATATTAATCAGATAATTACTGTATTAATAATGACTGTTACCCGAATTTAAATGGTTTTTTATAAGCTCTTTGAATGATTAGTAATACTTTTTTTTAGAATGGAATGTTTCCTGGTTTGGAAAATGTGGGAATTTTGAAAAACAACAAAAATAAATAAATAAGCACGATTCCTTCAAAAAGGGCCGTGGGTGGTGTTGAAATTTTACTTTGAATTTAACACATTCTCATATTTTGAACTTTGTGTAGCTGATGTCAAATTTGGGGCGGAACCTAAGTAGGCGATTCCAGGGTTTCAAAAGTCTAGGTTTTCTCAAAGCCCGGAAACCCATAGGTTTAGAAACATTTGAATGCCTTGTATGTAATTTTAAAAAATCTAACCAAGTGAAATTGATTGGTAGATTAATTTTTGTTTTTGTGGTATTACAATAAGTAAACCGTTTCTGTTGACACAAGGTTTGTGTCTTTTTATCGCATACCCCAAAAAACTTTTAACTAGTATTTGAGTGTATTGCTTATACCTACGTAGTTTTGGTAACCTTTTTTATTGTATATGATCACATTGCATAGGAGAAAATAATTGTATTAACTATTGAAGAATCAAATGCTTTTACATTGCTTATAATATCATTCTGAAGCATGCAACACATGCAGTTGCTGTGCATAACACAAGTATTTATTTGTTTTGGATATGTTTTCAGCATCAACACAATTGTTACCCATTTAAGTCAGTATAGTGAGTACACCCAAACTAGCTAGCTCAACCAACACATTTTAGACTTGATAAGGTGGGGGAGGGGCTTGAGGGAGTGCAGATGTTGTTGAGCTGCTGTGTCCTTGTGTACAATAAATAATGTAGGTAATAAGATTAACACAAACAAAGATATAAACTTAAATTGCCGTCTCCTTTCTTACATTTTTTTGGCAACCTTTTATGAAGAATTTAATTTAAGATGAAAATGTTTTGATTCAGTTTTTTGTCATCCTACATTGTTGACTGCTGGGTAATGTCACTGAGCAGAAAATATGAGAAACTGAGTCATACATGTGGCCAGAATTGTGTCAAGGTAAGGGGAAAAAAGAACTGTTCTGTCCGTTTGCAGCTGAACCCTCCTTTTGATCAAAAGTGGTATAGTCTGGTAATTTTCCATGAACCAGACTCTCCTAGAATGTGGGTGTGGCCTAATTTAAGCTTTAAGCGGAGAGTTAGACCGTTTTCTGTTTATTTTGTTTGGTTTTGTGGTAGAAAAGTAAGCTTTTTTTGGCTTAAGTAGATGTTCAAAATAAGTGACTAGAGGGTTTAGTGAATAGAGCTGCATGATTTGTGTGTTAGTCTTCTATTAGACTTCATCATTATATCATGGCCGTTAAAGAAAAAAGACACAGCTGATTTTAATTTTGTGTATTTGTGTATAGAAAGTTGGTTCTTTCAGGTTTGCCTTTACCTTTTTGGAAGTTGGTACAACCCTGTGTCTGCTTTCCCCTCCCCCACATCTCAGTTGCAGTGCTCACATGGTGCATTTGTAATTCATTGCACAGCCTTTTTTTCCCCTGCAAAGGAGGAAGCAGCCTTTAAAGGCACCGCCCACATTTACAATGGCCTTCATGTAGATGTTGGGAGAAGTGATTTAAAAAAAAAAAAAAAAAATCCTTCCCAAGTTAGTGAACTTGTCATGTGATGTAATTCATTATAATTTTACCCAAAAATGAACAACATACTTGAAGACTTAGCCACTTTAAAATAAATAAGCATTGTGAACTTGTTAAGATGAAGTTCTTCCTGGTAAACAGAGGCATACAGATGTTCTTTACATGGGGAAAAGAGGAGAGCAGTGGCACGTCTCTCAATTCTGGTCTTTACAGCTGTGCGGTTAGATCAGCCCGTGCAGTGCAGCTGTTGGTCCATTACGACCATTTCTCTGTGAACGCGGTCTTGTTCCTGATTTTAGTTTGAAGGAGTTAATCAAACCACAGGGTGAGATGCATGTTACTATTCAGTGTAATAATTACACTTCAAAGGGGTTATGGGGCATTTGATTTGATCTTGGTCTCCTTTCAGTTGTAGATTATTGGTATCATTAGGAATCTCAGACTTTAGCCATGTTTAAAAGTACACTAGGCCTGCTGGGGAAAAAAGACACATTGAGCCTGAATAGAGCATATAAATGACCAATTTTAAGATTTGTCCTAAACGGATGCCACATGATACATTTAAATTGTAACTGAGCACAAAATGCTCTTTGAAATGTTACCAAATGCTGCATTTATAAATGTGTTAATGTCAGCTATGTATACAAGAAGACAAAAATGACAGTGTACATAGTTATAGGGATTCCTGATCTCCATGGGAATTATCTGGTGCTATTCCAGTCATTTTAAAGGCCTAAGTTTCTCCTGTTCCATTTTCTTTAGCCATTCTAATGTTATTTTGTCCTTAAATGAATTAATTCTAATGTATTTTACAATACATTTGTATTTGTAAGTATTTAGCTCTTTTCAGAAAAGTAATGATTTATAAACTATTAGTGTCATATTATCACATCCCACACCTGACCAGTTAAGACTAAATGGCAGTTGTAGGAGGTTGTATCCCGTAACTTTTGCAGATCAATTTATGTCCAACACACTTGCAGCAAGACAAGATTGATGTTGGATCACAGTAAAACTAGGGGAAAAATAAGCCTGCTCTCTTTTTTGTTAAAAAAAATCAAGGCCACATGCCTGTCAAAGGTTAGGATTTAGTAATAAAAACTAAACAAGGAAAAGTTGTATCATTATTTAAAATTCAAAACAAGAAATATATCTAATTATTTAGCAATTGTTTGACTAGGTCCTGTTGTAGCTCAAACAAATTAACTATTGAATACATATCCAGAGGATCCTTTACTACAGGTGTAATGTACACCCTCATTTTCTGCTCGTAAGCTTTTATGTTTAATTAAAATAAGAACCAAACAGATTTTTAAAAATTCCACACTTTTGGAAATGACAATGAGTCAAAGGTTCTATGGTATAAAATTATACCTCAAACAGTTTCAATAAAATTGTGTGACAAATATCAGTCTTTCTTTTAAATAATATGTTATAAAAAGTTTTCTGACATTTCTTTTACTAAAATTATTGCTAAGTCAGAATCACGGGCCTTGCTTCCATTGTTACTGTTCTTATAAACTCGTATGAAGCTTTTTTTTCTCTTTCTTTCTTTTTTCTTTCTTTCATTCTTTTTTTCCCCAAAATTGTGGCCATTTTTTCTGTTTGTTGTTCCCTGTATATACATTTCCTACATTCAACCCACAGGTTGAAGGTAATAATTATCCATCTGGCTGTTTTCACTCTTTCTTTCATAATGCTGTATACTTTGAAGGACCCACTGCTTGTTGGAGGGTTTGCTATTGCACAAATGTTGTGTTACAGTTGCTCTTCCAAAGGGATTGCTCCAGACCTCCTCCTTCATGACCTTTGACTTCCTTTACTCTGCTTGAATGTACATTTGTTTTCATGTATTTCTTTTGTACTAAAAAAACACATTCCTAGACCACACAACATGCTCACCCTTACCCAACCTTTCACTTTTGAAACAGTCTCACAGTTAGGTTTGTTTGCTCACCTTACAAGGTCAAACATTTTTACAAAATATCTCTCTCCTCGTGAAGTAATTTGCATTGTGTTGCTGTGAATCTCTTTCCACTCTTGTTTTCATATGTTTTTGTGATCTTTATAAAGATTCAAACATATATTGTGGAATAGATAGCCAAACCTTACCAACAGCATTGAGCTATGATGCACTAATATAAGTATGACTGGGAAAAACATTTCCCTTCAAATAAAATGAACACAACAAAACATGGTCTCGTGTTAAAGGGGACTTATTATGCAAAACCAAGTTTTTAATAATTTGATTATGTACATTTGGGACTGTGGAGGGCCTATCAGCAAATGACCCAGAATGAAAAAAAATGACCCAGTCATATTTTTGTGGGCTGCCTCAGTCAACAGGAGATAAATCAGGAGGTTTCAGGAATCGGTAGTTTCTGATGTCATTAGCTCTAGCTCATTATAATATTACAGCCTTTCACCTGCATGTTGCCACCCACCTAAGCTTACTCCGCCTATCTGTTCTCCGTCATTGTCCCTACCAGCAAGAGAGCGAGCTGACATGCCTCAGGAAAAGCACCACAACTGTTCTGTGCTGGGCTGCAAAGAACAGCACAAAGCTCTACACACTATCCCTGTCTCAGAAGAGTTACGAGCCCAGTGGATTAATTTTATTTACAACGGAAATGTCCCGGCTAGAGTCGGCAAAAAGCTGTTGGTGTGTGCAAACCACTTCACCGGGGACTGTTTTAGGAACCTCGGTCAATACAATACAGGACTGGCCAAAAGACTGGTACTGATAATTGGGGCAGTACCAACTATCCGTTGCAAGACGACAGACACAGAAGCTGTGAGTATTTTTAAGAATTTATGCTTTGTTTTTCATTGTTGGTGTAAAGTTAGGCACACCTCCCGGAAGAAGTGGGTGGATTGCCTGTGTCTCATTTGCATTTAAAGAGACAGGCACTCAAAACCGAGCACTCTGAATTGGGCTGTTTTGGCAGGGTGATTGAACTGCTATTGTGCTTCATTCTTATGGTATTTTGACCAAAGCTTGTCACAAACATTACATTAGGACACCAGGGAACTAGGTTAACTTATTGAAATAGGGTATAATATGACTCCTTTAAGAAGTTAGACTTTGTTAGAAAAATTCCATTTTGCTCAATTCGAAAATTTAGGCTGATACAGAGGGTAGTTCATCTAATCTGTGCACGTCCAGTTTGTATACAGACTGATATAAAAACGCTTAACTTTATGTTTAGAGTTGTCTAAGTTGAGCTATCTGAGCTATTTGGTTAACTACCTTATTCTGTGTTGATGGAAAATGGTGCAAGGATTAAAGGACCCATTGAGTGGTTTAATTTCCAGAAGTTTTGTGTGGAATTCACTCAAGTTATACTGATGAGGACACCTTTCCTCCCAAACCATGCTATGAACACCTTGTTTCCTAGGTAGTTTAATGTAATATGAGTACCCACTCAGCACTACCTGGGTTTACTCAACTCGACTTGAATCAGTTAATGTTATTTTTCATTCCAAGTGAAGGCATTATGGCTAGGCAGCCTAGAAGTCACGTGACCCAATTTGCATGCGACACAAGCAACAATGAATCTGTGAGGGATTGCGGGCCTTACTGCGTGGAGGTTGCATGTTCTTCCTGTGACTGCATGGGTTCCCTCTGGGTACTCCGGCTTCTTCCCACCATCCATTAAAATGCATATTTGGTTACTGGAACAAGCCCCTAGGAGTTTAAATTGTGTGTGGTTATTTATCTATGTTTTGCCCTGTGATGGCTCTGCGACCTGCCCATGCTTTACCCACCTCTTCTCGCACAATGTCAGCTCCAACCCTCACAGTCTGGCATTATCCATACAAATAACCAGTATGGAGAGTAGATATATGGAAGGACAAGAAGCGATAAAAGACATTGTGGTGATGATCTAACTGCTGCACCTTGTCGTTGGACTGCGGTTTTGGTTTGATCTCAGCCATTTGCCTCGTTGATGGTCACAGAAATTAAATAAAAATATTTGTAGTTGCTGTGTTTTTAAAATTGACTGGATTCTTGTGAAGCAGTCACATTCATGGCTCCCTGGCCAATAAGTGACCTGCAGTCTCTAGCTGGCTCGACTCGGCTCTAGTAAAATCTTGACAGTCCGTGCTGAAATTGTCCATACTGAACAGGTTTTTGTAGAAAATAAGAAATAGTTTAAAGTTCAGATGTAAATGCACTCTGAACTCATTACTATGGTTCTGACCTCATTCTGGGTTTTCTTTAAGATACATGTTGTCATGATCTATTAACAATAGCCAGCTTTCTATTTTTATTCTTTGAGAAATGTTTATGAGATGTTAATAGGAAAAGTGAGTGTGAAAACTTGAACCCAAGAAAGGAAAGCATGACTATAAAAGGCAATTTTAAGCTAAACAGAGCACCTTTACTCTGTAAAGGACTATCAAGTTCTCAAGTATCCTTTCAAGTATAGCAGGTGTCCAGTATGTTGGATCACAGGGTGGTTGAGTTAGTTAAGGTATTCACTTTTCAAGGAAACAGTGTCTTAAGTTATGGGCAGCATCTCATACATTGAGAATGAGCCTGATCAGCAGTCACACCTAGAGGCCTTTTTATACCTACATAGAAATATGCATTTTTGTTGCCATCTGCCTCCACAGACGAGCAACAATCATAGGGTGATCCCTATTACAGAAAGTCAATGAGGAATCGAAGCCATATTCACCAATTGCCCAGTTTCCATTTTTTATTTGCAGTTTTGAGGAGGCACGTCAACCTAAGCTTGACTGAATTTGTGTCTTTGTATCTGCTTAATGGACCAAAAAAGGTTATAGTAGTCTATCATCAGCATATTAATGATCAAAGGTTTTTACTGTTTGTCGTAGTGGTTTAAGGGCAATAAGGGAAAAGATGTTTTCAAATGCGTATTTCAAAGACTCAAGGCCAGTTCTCCTGGTTTGAGTAGAGAATCATGCAACTTATCCGTTTTTACAGATACATAGTTAAATTGTCCAATTAGCCTGAGCTTCTAATGCCTCTTTTCCATTAGTACCTACTGTGCCCCACATGGTTCAGCCATGCACAGCGCTAGATATACAGAGATTTTGTTTATGTTATATATGCCATCCAATTTAGTTCTATGTAGTTAAGATAAACCTTAAAAAATGGTGGTATTTCTTAATGAAATGAGTCCTACAGAAGGAAAGAAAAAAATAAGTATGTACTTTCATAGTACCGCAATATGGATTCTTTCAACTCATGCTGAGGTCATTTAACATTCTCAGCAATCAAAATGAGACTTGGACAATATGGAAAGGAAGCTAGCCTGTTAACAAGTGTCAAGGCTGGAAGTGTTTGAATGAAATTTTCTCCCTTTTTTACATCAATGACCAGAATGCTTTTGATGGATCACTTCTAATAAGGCTTTATTGTGTATTTTTAAACAGTGAGAAAGCAGCTTCTTTTGGTCTGTTCATCCTACCAAAAAATATCTATTTCCATTTAAGAAACTGTGGAGAAACCTGATAGTCAGACCTAAAGTAGACGATTTAGGCATGGTTATTGTTTTAACAGCTGAAGGACTATGAGCAGCCATTTTGTGGCCAGGAATGGTATGTCTATCAATTTCAGATAATTACTCAAGATTTTACATGATTACTAATTGTTTAATAAATAATGAAGAAAGGTCATTCTTTAAAAAACATTTGGAAAGCTTTAAACGGTTTTAAGCCACACAGCTTCTTCCCTCATTGTCAGATTCCCCCTTCTGCTGCAATGGTTTAGTCCGTGCTTGGCTGTAAAACTCTAGTGGGGAACAGACTGCAGGTGTGGGGGAGGGGTGTTGACACTGTGTTTGGACTTTGACTCTGACGTGTAGTGCTAGCTTTGGGAAGATCAAGTAGTCTGACTTGTTTGGTGACTCCCTAGAAATCGCCTAGGGTTAATGTTCTAGTAAAGCAAGAAAAGATAAATCTTAGTTAAGCAATCAACTAAATGGATCTACTACAATATCCTAAAGAGGCCTAGGTTTACTTTAATCTATATTCAGATGATTGATTTTATTTTTTATTGGTCAAATTTGAGTGTCTTTTTCTTTAGCTTGATTACGATTTTTTTCCCCCGCAGCGCATGGCGAAAGAATGATCACCGTGTGTTTGCTTGATTCACATGGGAACCCCAACCCCCTCCCCTTTTTCTTCCCTTTTTTCCTTCTACCCATCTCTTGCTAGTCTGCACTTTTGTCAGACCAAAGAAAAAGGACATCACGCGAACAACGCTTGGGCTCTGCTTGGCTAAAAGGCAGTGCTTTTGAACTGCTGCAGAACAGTTGAATCATTTTTTGAGAACAGCTTTCTTTTCTATTAAATAATTAAAATGTTGCAGTTGTTGTAGTTGGAGTTCTTTTTTAAATTTTTGTTTTCAGATTTATATAAATTCTGTTAATGATGCTTTGATGTCATCACATGAAACCTTGATCTAAGGTGTTATCAACAGATTAGTCAAGATTAATTACTAAAGATGTTAATTATTTAAATTTGGATGGTGGACAAAGATCCCCTTTTTGTTAAATGGAAAAATCTGACACATTTTCAATAGGAAATGTTATAAGAAGGATCAGAACATCTCCATGGAATAAGTCCCTCTTATCTCCAGCATGCCTCCTGCTGTTAGTGTGGGAGCTAATTTAGAATGTCTAGTCATTTGGGAAGGCATAGGGAAAAGGTAGGTGGTGGTTTGTACCTGACAAAAGTTGGTCAATTTATTGCAGTCTTTTGCTTAGCTCAAGCTAAACAGTACCTATGCTTTCACACGAATAATGTCATTTCTAATGTGTTTTCAAACCCAATGACCTGTTTTTAATTGTCTGGATAACAGAGGAAATGAAATATGCTCGAAAATACTTTTTTCAAATGATTATTACCATCAGTGCAAAATCCTTTATAATTTTGAAGTACTATGGTTTAATTGCTCGCTCGTGTGTATTTATTTATTCAACCAAGCAATAGGGTTTTGGTTATACAATGTGGTACATCCACCAGGGGTTTCCTCCACTTTTCACACAGTTCATATTCCTCAGCCTGAACTGGATGAGGAAAAATTCCCCCTGCTCCTTACACAGGGTTGTCAGTCTGTGACACAACTACCAACCAGACCACAGCTTCACTGACTTTCACAGCTCTGGTCATTTTAAAGTACACATACTTGCCTGGTGAATGGAAACTAGAGCTTCTAGATTAGACATGAACTGACAAAATTAGCTAACTCTATGGAGAAACCACTTGTCTGAACATTTTCTTGCTCTGACAGCTTGTAACAGTGTTAATGGAATGCCAGGGGAGCTTGCACGTCATGTTTTTTCATTTTGGCCTGAGATATTACCTGTACATTTAACATAAATTGTCAGTTTCATTACCAGTCTTTTATTTAATATATATTTATCTTTTAAAACAACATTTGACTGCAAGCAAGTAAATCATATGAGGAGTACTAATGTTATTGGCAAACATGAAATGAACTGTAGCTCTGACACACAATGAATGGCAGTTTTCATTAGGGTTAATCCTGGCATATAGATTTGATAACATATTTCTAAATGTTCTCGTAGTTCTGTTAATCTGCGATTAAAACCTTTGGTAAGAAGTGGTGTGCTGCTGAAATCTAACATCTTTTTCCTAGGATGTAGGTTTAAATAGCTCAGTGTGGCTGCGCAAGCAGACCTGGTGGCCATTTTGAGTCTCCGTGAATCCAGATACAGGCAGACTGGGTGGGGGAGGGGAGGTGTGCACACTGTGCGCAGTATTGTTGGAATGCAGGTTCTGCTCTCAAGAGCTGGACATTGTTTTTCACTCAGTATTTAGCCTCCAAAGAAAATGTCCGTCATTGGGTGGCTATCTCATTTTGAGTAATCAGAAATTAAGACTAAGAATAACAACCAGCCTCTTCTGTGTCTGACAGTCCCAAACAGTGAGGTTTACTGTTTGGCACACTGGTTTAAGCTATCTGGAAAAGAAAAGGCATTAGATTTTCACCCAATTCTGTTGTCACAGCTGAACATCTTGTTTAGCTTTTAATGAGCTGTGATAAGAAAAAATAAGTAAAAGCTCATTTGGAAAAAAAAAATATTCAATTATGGCTGCTGAGCAGAGAGCAAAGAGCTCTTGAGAACTCTTTTAAAAAATGAATAGTTCATAAGGATAAGGAGATGATCACTGTAACGTGCAGAGAAACATTTTGCTTTGGACATTTTTTTTTGTGGGCGGAGTTTAAAACCTGATCTCTTTCCTGAGCTCAGTGTGCCCTTCGCAAGCAACACTGGTGGCCATTTTGTGTTTCTGCAGTGCAGGATGGTGAAGGGTGGGGGTGTAAAGAGTGCTTAATCAGGTTTGTATTTATTCACTCAACATAGATTTTTTTTTAAAGACATGGAAGTTTTTATTTCATCAACATAATGATTAACAAAGAAAAAAGGGGGAATTCTTTTTCTCTTATACTGTAAAAGAAACCACCCCCCTGTTGGAATGGTTCAGCCCTCTGCTCAGCCAAAGGCTGGGCAGGTCAAGGCTTAGCGTGTCAAGCTGTGCTCTAATTTTTTTGTTGCGGTAGTGCTTAGCTAGCATGAGACAAAAAAAATTACATTTCTTGTAGAAATGAAAAATAAAAACAACTAGGGAAACTATAGGTATAAACCATCTCCCAAGTTATTGGTAATATTTCATATCTAGTGTGAAACCAGAGCAAAATAGGTCTTAAAACAATTTACTGTTTTAAGAAATTTTTCTTGGACAATTTGACTTTTTTTTCTTTCCTTTTTTTTACAGTTTGCTTTAAACTCATGTTCTTTGTCTTTTGTTTTTAACGCCCCACCCCCACTCCCTCCCCTAAAGTATTGGTTCAGCCCATGTTTGAGCAGGAGATGCTGTTCCACAGCCTGAGAGAAAGAGTGAGAGCCCTAGTGTGTGTGTATGTGTGTGTGTGTAAGACAGAGAAAGACAGAAAAGGTGGGGGCAACTGTCTCTAGGTTCAGGCTTTGGTGGGTGTGCAGTGTTTAGGGCTGGCTGTGCACCGCTAGCTAGGCGCTGACTAAAGTGCATGTTGTGTTGTTTTGCCTTGCTTTTTTGTTGATTTTTTTGTCTTTTTTTCCCTCTGCTGTTGTAAATTTACTAATGTTTTGAAACATTGTATAAATATAGAATTATCAACATTTGTTTTTAGTTAATCTAGCTGAACCAAAGCAACCCCTGAACATTAAAAGTTTTGTTTACCTATTTGTTTGTTCCCATTGACACCTACTGTACAGGAGTTATCAAGGGAGCCATTATAGTCCACTCGATGTAATTCGTCCACTTGATGTAATTTATAAAAAATTTTCTTTAATTTTCTTCTTCCATTTTCTTTATTTTTAAATGAAACATTTTTTTCAATTCTAACTATGCTTTGAAATGTTTTCGCAGTCGAGGGGAAGCAAACGGCATCTGTGAAAAACTGGTATATTTCTGGAATTAAGTTGAAATGGTATCCAGTTAATATGTAAAACCATCAGTCATTGTTCCTCTGGTTAAGCAGTAAGTTAAAAAGTGCTGTCAAAAGACACTGCTTTCATACAAAGCATTGAGACATATCTCTCTTAAATCTTCTACCGGAGACTGTGATCAAATTACAATCTGACTCCTGCATCCTGCATACTACATTTTCTAAGTCATTAAAACGCTATAATAAGGCTTAGGCTAACATTGTTGGAGTTCAAGCAGTTCAGATCTGTCAATAATTCCTTAGAGAAGCAAAGCAAGTTTGAACTGAAAAGGGTTAGTATACATATTTAATTTGATGGAACAAAACATCTTAACATCTTCAGCTCATTAGAGGTAAATCCAGGATTTAAAAATGACAGCACAATAAACCAACTAATATACATGTAATCTACTGTGCTGCCTATTTTTTATTACCATGAAACCTCTTTTTCTGCACTGTTTCTTTAAAAAGAGTAGAAAGGACAGCCCCCCCACCTCGCTCAAAGTCAGAATGGTATGGTCCATGCTGGCTGTAGCTTTCCATGCTGTGGACTAGATTGTGCTAGAGTTGGGGGATGGGTGTTGTGTTGCTTAGCAACAGTCTGTGAAATGTACTTCCTCTCTTATCTGTGCTACTAGCTAGAGTTAAAGGTTACCATCACTACTCTACACTTTAAACTGCAGCTTGCTAAAGGGTTGAGTAATGAACATTTATGATTTTAACACAAACATGTTTATTCTGTCCTTTGAATTTGATTTTTGTTCCATTTTCTTCCCAATTATGGCACATAAGCTTTGAAATGTCTTTTTTTGTTTTTAGGCTTTGAGTAATATCCAACAAAGATCTCTTTAAGCACACACCCTTTTATAGCACAACACCCCTGTAAGAAACAACATGGAATCTTCCTAACTGAGCTCCTCCTCCTTACTTTTATGTTATGGTGCCAACATCCTAGCCTTTTCTGTTGCAGCATTCAACGTGTGGCCCAGTCCCACACATCCTGCTAAAGGTTGACATTCCTTTCTTTCAGGCATGCTTCATGTTTCAGTTACTGAAACTGATTCTTTTTTTCCCCCTTCACATTAAAGCTTTTTCTTCAATTAGCTTTGCCAAAAGCTTTGGATTGCTCTCAGTAGTGAAAAGAGTAGTATGTTTAGATGCATATTTGGCCTGCAGAGAATTTATGGTCACTTCTCCCTAACTAGCAAGCCAAATATGCTTGCAGTGTTAATCACTCCATGTTGTCAGTCTTACTGCATGCTTGTGAATAATTGTTTGCTCCTGGTGCGAAGTTTTTGGTGCAGCAGATTAGAGAATAGTGACTAAATAAATGTGGCAAATCATACGTATGGTGGTGTATACGATGCTCTTGCAATGTGATATCCATAAAAGGAGGAGTCATAAATGGATACTTTTTATCTTGCTTTCTAAATTAATTGTATTTCACACAGGTTACTCCTTTTAACCTTAGTGTTTTTAAATAAGTTGATGAACTTTCTAAATCTGAGGTTCCTTCATTTTCATCTAGTGAACTTCCAAAGCATAACATGTTTTAGTCCTTAAAGCTTATTTCCAGTAAGGGAAACTACTTCTACTAATTACAAACACTGGAACATGTAACCTGGTAACTCTTCACAGCCTAGGCCGTTTTTTGAAAAAACAATGTAGGGAAATGGTTTTCTAGTGAATGAAAATATGACGTGACATATGGCGTAGCTAAAGGTGTTAACATAAAATTTCTTAATCTGGTATTTCCAGAATAATCGTAATCTATTATCATATTGTTTTGGTTATGTATATGAAGTGCTAATATATTAAATGTGACACCCTGCCAGTCTGTCAGCGACAGGCATTTCCTTAATGTATTTCCAAATCAAGTACCACAGACAACCAGGTAGCTCTTAAATCAAAGCATTTTGTTTTCTTTATTTCAATTTGGCCTACTTACGTTTTTTTCTTTTTTCTCATACAATCTACTTCTTGCTGAGTTTCCAGATGCCTCAAACTAAACAGTGAATCCTCATTGTACAGGTTGGTGCTGCAACCTGATACATCTGACCCATCTGAGTCCTTTCAGCTAGCTACAGAGGTCTCAGCCTGGCAGCGAATAGCAGAGCGTACCGCCATTTTGAGTTTCTGAACTAAAGCCAGGCGCATTCATTTTTGGGCCGTATGATGGGGGAGGGGTTTTTTTTGTTTTTTTTGCAGCGCGGCCTGCATTAACATTGGAATGTGAAGTGGAGCAGTGATGGTCATTCACACTGCTCCACTTTTTTGTGGAGCCTTTTTCATAATGTTTTCTTATTTTAAAGATGTCTTCTTACCTATTTTTAATAATCAAGTAGGGGCTTGGGAAAAGCCAAGCTTCCTGAGAAGAATAGAGCAGGCATGGCCTACAGTGCAGACCATGTGTACCAGCATGTCTGAGTGGTTCTTTACAGTGTAAAGTATATACTGTCATGTTATTTTTCCCATGGCAACCTGATAAGTAGCAAAAGACTCCAGGCTAAATGAATGATTTTTTTGGCTGAGGCAGCGTCACGTGGCTCAATCTGCTGCAGTCTTACAGGTCAGCAATGCAGTAACAGTAAAGATAACCAACTTTACTCAGTAAAAACTGAAGGAGCTCAGCTCTTTGAAGGCTACATAAATTACGACTGCCCTTCAAATGATTTGGTACCACAGTCAAACCAGCACACAGACACAGGCTGAACTAGAGAACCTCGACGTGAATGTATCTCTTGATTCCATCCGTTCGAATGTCTAACATAAAAAATGGATTAATCTAAAAAATTTAACCATCCTGTTAGCAGCTGCACTCTTTTAAACCCTGCGACAAAAAAAAAGATATTTCCTATGGTTTGGCCCTCCTTTGTAATATCTATTGTTTTGACAAGCAATTTTTAAAGAGGTATTTTACGTCACTTATTGTGTGTTCTTTGAATTCAATTAACTTTTTATAAACAAAATGTAATATTTGCTCAAAATCAACTTGATGAATAATCATTGAAGTCTGTCCTCATAAATAAGGCCACAAATCTGTTTTCAAAAGCAGTCTCAAAGGAAGGTCAATGTAGATAAAACTTTTAATACTCTTTAGATACGTATAGCGGAACATTCGAATTTGGAGGGTCTGTGTAAATGCAATCCACTAAAAATGTATTTTTATTTGTTTGTTTTTTTGCAGTCTGCTGTCAGGTTATTGTAGATCCTTGAGCAGGTATCACAGATGTATGCAGTTCAGATGGATTTATATTTCTTTAGTAACAACTAGCCTTAGCAATACATTTGCGGCTATCGAACCATATACGTGAAGTCCTCCATGTTTTGCATAACATCTTTTGCTGCTGCCCGCCCTGCCTCAGTTATGCCGTTCTGATTCGCTGAGGACTGAACCAATGGCTAAGTGGGGGGATGGGAGGAAGGTTAGATTACTGCTGCTGTTAGCTCTGTGTCCTTTCTTCTGGTCTGTGGATTTACCTAAGGTTAACAAGAAATCCATAGGTTTGTCTCAAAATAAAGGAGAAAAAGGGATCATCAGAGTATTTTTAGATTTTTATGAGAAGCACCATGAAAAGGCTTGTGGTTTACTGAGGTGCTCCTTGTCTCTTGTCAGTGAAGTGTGGAAACAGATAGAAAGGCTCTGGACGATTAACCTTGATTACTGAAATGCATAGAGCAAAGAAGTGCTACTGAGGACGTCCACTTTGGTATGAAGTCATCTGTGAAAGAACCTTCTAGAAGAGAACAAACGAGGAAGCAGCAGAGCTCTACGGTGACCTCTAGTGTTTTATGTTAGATTGTGCAGCCATTCTTTCTCTAAGCAGCGTGTAATGAACATCAAAGGCATAAAAGCAAGACATAGCGTGTCGTTTACTTATCTCTATATCTCCGCTACACTCCCATCTAATCAGTGCTTGTTACCCAACAGGACGCAATGGAAGTTGTTGTGACAGAGGAGAAGAAGAAAATCTTCCGTGCGAGGAAAACCATGAAGATCAGTGATCGACTGCAACTCGAGAGCCTTCACAGCACTTTGCTGACAACGACTCCTAGTTTGTCCAACCCGTCTCCACCTCCTCTGGTGAATGGCACGCATAAAGAGGATGGACAAAAAGTGGGTGACAAAGAGCAAAACAACATCTCTGACTCAAACTCCCCCCCTGCGGCGTCACCTGTCTCAGCGACCTCTCTTAGCTCTCCCGCTCCTTTCCTGTCCCTGAATTTATCCCCTTCCCCAGCCTCCTCACAAAGTCCCAAGGCACAGGAAGAAACTTCCTCTCCCTCTTCACCATTCCAGCCTGTGTTCTTTGATCTGAAGAAGATGGATGACGAAGAAAAGAGAGGCTCTTCACCATCCTCACTAAACGAGCCTATTACGTCAGCTGAATGTAGGGTCCGACTGGAGGAGGACAGTGATGAGATATTGGTCATGGAAAAGAATAAGGTAAATGCGTTTTATATGTTTGGACACTTGCTTATATTTTACTCATTTTAATCCAAAATAAACAATAACATTAAATATGGACAGGTTAAACGTATGTGTTGTTGATCATATAATTATTCTCACCAGCAGGAGAAACAAACGACCAAAGACCCAGCATTGGATTTGACAAAGGATTCTCTGGAAGGTTTGGCTTCCTCCTCACCTGTGCCACCTACAGGCTCTGACTTTGAGTGCAAAGAGCTGATGGATGCAGAAAGTAACACTACAAAGGCCAGAAAACCAGAGGCCTCCACATCGAAAACGAAAGACGGCAAACCTTCTTCGCCAAAGGACACTACTTCCGATTCCTCCAAAAGGCCATCGACATCTCAGTCGGCCTCTGGTGCAAATGAAAGGAATGCAACGGAAGTTAAAAAGGAGGACGCCAAAGCTGAAAAGGATGACAAGGTCGATGCAAAGAAAGCGTCCAAAAAAGAGGAAAAGATGGAAGTGGACTCAGTGAAAGTGGAACTCAAAAAGAAGAAAAGCGAACATGGACAAACGGCTAAACTAACGCGACCATCATCCACTCCACCTTCAAACACAGGTATGATATCAAGGAGTTGGTAATCAAAGGCTTAAGAACAGGAGTTCAATAGATATAACCACTGATAACATAGTTGAAGCTAAAGCTCAGTAATTAAATATCTTGAAATCCAGACGGTTTGCGACATACTGACAAAAACTCACATTTCACGTGCAGCTCAAGCGGAGAAGGGTTCGACCTCAGGACTAAAACGCACTTTATCAGAGGGGGAAAAAGATGGACTGACTGTGAAAAGGGAAGGGAAGAGGCCCAAGGTGGACCACGAGGAGCTGGAGGCCCAACTGGAATTTAAAATCACAGCAAAAGCCGGTAGTCACCATAAACTTGAAAAGGTCTGTACTGCGGTTGTCCTGCTGCACTGTTACTTATTTCCTGCAGTGAATGCTTACCTTTTTGTCCCTACGCTTCCCAGATTGTGCAGCAGCTTGTGGATGAACGGCTAAAGATCTTGGAGCTGACCATTTTTGAGCAACACTTCCAGGAGCTGAAGGACAGAGTTGACAAAATCAACTGTGCCACTAAACACCAAACCGCCATAAACACACTCCAAGTAAGTACACAGTTCTACCGGAAACAAGGTGTTCCGCATAGAGAACCTGGTCACCTTTTTACAGTGAGCCAAGCCATAATGAATCCAACCCCTCGTTTGTCGTTTGTTTCAGAGCAAGATATCCCGACTAGCTAAAAAGTTCGGAGAGGCTAACCAGGCGTCCGAAAACAAGAGAAAGCAGGAGGTAACACGTTTTGTTCTATTAAATGTCCCTTTTAAGCCTTTGCCCTCCGCATGCTGATGAGCTTTGTCGGATGACGCCTGCCGTTTGACTTCAGCAGGCACTCGCTGCTGTCGCTGTCGCCGCCGCCGCTGCCAAGACTGCAACTACCGCCAGCAACCCTCAAGCCCAGCGGTGAGTGTCCACTTAAACAGCCAAAGTTCCTGACTAACTCCTTCAAACTGTTCTTTACATGTAAGGGAGTTTGGCAAAAGATGTAGGAAGGAGCTTATTCTTTTATTAGAGATGTAAAAAGTGAAGCCCTCACTGCAGGCTGATGTTGTGTCATGTCGTTTCATTTTTTCAATTCCACAGCAGCTGTAAACAAAATGCAATTCTCTGTGAATATTATTTAGCTTTTTGTATGAACGTGACAATACCGGACTGATGCTAGAACTACACACGTGAGCGTTCACGGCGTCAAGCGATGACATTGTCCCAGGTTGCTACCTGCAATTATTAGAAAACTGAATTTAAAACGAATGGACAGAATAACGAATCTGTGCATCCTCCAAATCCAAACTCTTGTTCCATGTCCCTCGTTCGAATTTTCAGGATCGACCTTTTGACCCTTTGAATTGCAGTCCAAATATTCCAAAAGACTTTGTTTGGAATAAACAAACACACGCCCAAGGGTTTTGTACCTGCAAACTAACCCCCTGCGTGGGTCCAGGTCCTGAGTCTTGTGACGTTCTACAATATGAAGCCTGAGCGTTTCTTCAGGCAGTGCAGAGTGTAGTTAAAACTGCACCTCTCCTTCCAACAGCGTGCTCCGTCGGCAGACAGTAGAGCCGGAGCCTGAGGTGCCCCGAGAGGAGGTGGCGCCCTCTCTTTGTAAGACTCCTTCACTGCCTGTCGAGAAGGAGAAGGAAAAAGAAGAAGAGGAAATGGGGGAGGACGTGGAGACAGATATGTCGCGCCACATTGCTATGGCAACAAAGCTGGCGGACTACAGCGAAGGCAAATGCAGAGCTGATGTAAAACTTCGGCCAATCACTTCCCACTTGGAAAGTGTTCTGTTCCATAACTGCAAGCGAAGCTCCGGGAGCCCCAGGCCGGACCGCTATGCATCGTACATATTTCGCTACCTAGTCCCATACGACGTGTACTGCGACTGGGTTGCTAAGGTCAATTATGTCGGATTAATGGGGAAGGAGGCCCTGCCCAGGAACTTGAGGAAGACAATGCGGATGTACATCGAGCGGCGATTTCCTCTGCTGTCTACTGACAAGTGGAGAGAGATCCGTGATGTCATCAATGAAATACTGCGAGTAAAACGACGGCCAGAGTTTTTCAGAGAGTACAACGGAAGGACGCCAGTGTCATTTTAACGCTCACTATCTCACAGGAGGAGAAGCATACTGGGACAATCGTCATTAATCACGATAGAGGACAAAAAACATATTAAGTGAAAATCTCACCCCTCAGTCATAATCCTTGTTATTATGTTGAAAAGGACATTGATACAGTGGGCACGTCGCCTGAAACCATTAAATAGTTCAAATCGGATGCTATAATGTAAACCCGGACATGCACATGTGCAATTGTGAGATGGAATCATCCTGCAAGGTGTTAACGATGACTGTATTAAATGGAATAAAGTCTAATGTCTGCACCCTAACCGTCCTCAGTCGTCCTCCTGTCATGGACATGAACAGCTCCTAATGTCAACAACTCTCTAAGTATAAGCAATCTCTCTGAACAGGCCCGTCCGGACTTCCATTGAAGGAAAGCAGGCTCCAGCAGTTTCTTCATCCAGCCCAACTGGTGAGTGACAGGATTTCTCCTTTATTCCAAACTAGATTTTGTGTTGGTCTGTCGTAATTAACATAGTAACCATTGGCACAATGGTTGACAGTATCTCTTTAAATTACGACTCCATTTGTATTTCTAACCGGGTTATTTCCATATGGGCTCTAATAGTTCCATAAATGGTGTTTAGAAGCTAAACTCCCGATCCTAAGAAATGTTTCAGAGCACCAACTAAAATGTTTCTTAAGGTTTGATTAAAAAACAATAACATATTTTCTGAAAAAGCAGAACCCTCCTTCTGCTCAAATTGAAACTATATGAAAGGCATACATTAGATGAATAAGAAGTTTTATGTTGTTGAACAGTTGATGTTGGTCTTGTTAGTGTGTAGAAGCCTGATTGCATTTCTCTGAATGTGGATGTTGCAAACAGCATTTGTCTTTGGACCATTTGTATGGTGGGATGTTCCACTGCTCAGTAGAGGGGAGAAATTGTGACTGATCTGACTAGTGTGCAAATTTTCAGGTTATTTGCATGTTCTTTTATTCATTTTCTTTTCTTCCCCCCACAGTTGGTCCGGCCCCGGCCTCTTTGCCTGCCTCTGCTGCAGCTGCACCCTCAACTTCCACCTCCACGGCTATGGTTCCACAGGGCTCCATCTTTCAGCTCATCACATCCACCTCTAATGCTTCCTCCGGGCTGGCCACCGCCATCACTACTCAAAGCCAACCGGGCACTCTGGTGCTGAAAACAACTTCTGGGAGCGGCATGATGGCAACAGGCCAGCCACTTGTCATCCAGCTGCCTCTGTCGGTGAATGGCCAGACGGGGACGCTGGTCAACTTCCCCGTCTCCTCACTGTCCGCAGCAGGCTCACTCAACAAGGGCAAAACGTCATCCTCCACCACCACATTTATACTCAAGTCTCCTCCTGTGACCAACACAGCGACAGCCTCCACCCCAGCTGCGGCCACATTGCCAGCAATTCAGGCCTCCACCAGCCAGGTGGCCCCTACGCAGATCTCTCTGCCCCGAGCTGTGTACCAAGGAGGTGCGGGGGGAATAACCACACCCAATGCTGGCGTTTCGGTGACCACAGCAAGGACACCAGCCCAGTCAGTCTCAGTTGTTGGTGCCATGTCCTCAGCCTTGACACCTGCAACTTCTGGGCCAGCAGCAACAGGTTCCACTGCTCCAGGACCCCCACAAGGCACGTCTCTAACATCGAAGACAGGTGAGTAAGGACCAGTGGTGAACTCAGTTTCATTACGTGAGAGGAATTACACATCATCCTGGTCAAATATTACTACCGTAAAAAAAGAAGGAGCTCAGTCAAATTATTACTTGAGTTAAAGTATTGTAGTATTTGCTTTTAACAATACTCTCCAATAAGTAATTGGATATTTTAAATCTTGAAAAAAATGGTTTTAACAGTCGGCAACCCTCTGGATGCAGGGCTAATGTCTCTGCATGAGAGGTGTCTCAGTTTAAATAACTAAAATACATTAAAATAGATATCTTTTTTGCATAAGTCAAAGCTGGAACTTGAAATATTACACGCACAGTTTACACCACAAAATTACAACAGCACAAGTCTATTTTTTCATAACAGCCTCATCACCCGTCTGAGCATGTCCAGCGTACCTGAAGGGCATCACGCCGAGGACAAAGATTTCTTCTTTTTTGTCCAAGCAACTAGTTTAAAGCTGCATATCGCCACCTGCCTTTACAGGACATTAATGATTTTTTTTGCCGCGTGTCAGTGAGACAAAATAGACGCAAACTACATTAACAAACACAAATAACAGAAGTAACAAGTAGCGGAAGCCTTGAGAGGGGTTGGATGGAGTAAAAGTACTATAATTTTGTCATTAAATTGTAGTGGAGTGAAAGTCATAGGTTTTCCCAAAACAAATTGACTCAAGTAAAGTACAAATCCTCAAGATCTTCTCTCTAAGTACAGTACTCATGTAAATTTACTTTGTTACTGTCTAACTCCGCTAAGGACTCATAACCAGTGAAATGCCACTAACTTTTTCTTTACTCAACACAAGTTTACTCACACTTGTCTTTTGTAGACAACCAAGCCTCTGGAACCACTCCCACCAAAGCAGCTGTACCCGTCCCACGACCCAAAGGCTCCGTCATCGACCTCACAGAGGATGATGATGATGTGCAAGGTAGGGCTTCATTTCAGATATTTTTTTATTTTTTATTTTTTTTTTACCTGTGTGTGTGTGTATATGTGTATATATATATATATATCATATTTTCCTGACTATAAGCCGCTACTTTTCCCCCCACGCTTTAAACCATGTGGCTTGAGATACAGCTTTTCTGTGAATTTTTATTCACCCGCCAGGGGGCGCTTTAGCAGAAACAGAAAAAGGTCGAACGTAGTTGTTGGAACGAAGTTGGAAATCACAGAAGAAAGCGTTAATTTTCAGTTAGCACATTCAAGCAGCAGGCACGACTGCAAGTTTTTTTCAGGCCCATACCCCCTCATCATGCAAACCACACGAAGAAGTTCATATGATGCCGCATTTAAGTTGAAGGCCATAGATCTGGCAGTACAGGAGGGAAATAGAGCTGCTGCACGGAAGCTTGGCGTGAATGATTCAATGCTTCGGGGCTGGAGACGGCAGCAGGAAGAACTCATTCAATGCCAAATCCTCTGAAAAGGCTTTTAGAGGACATAAAAGTTGGTGAGAAGAAAGAGCGCAAACAACTCTCTGTCAGTTACTTCCCCTGAACTTAAAGGGAAAAGTTGCAAATTTCCGACAATTTGTTGAAACAAAGATCACGGAGAACTATGGATGAAGTGCCACTGACATTTGATCTGCCTCTGACCAGGACTGTAAGCAAAACGGGCGCATCATCCATTATAGTGAAAACCACTGGACACGAGAGGACACGTTTCACATGTGTCCTGGGCTGCACTGCATCTGGAACGAAGCTTCCCCCATGGTCATTTTTAAGCGTAAAACAATGCCGAAAGACATTGTGGTTAAGGTCAACCCGAAAGGATGGATGCTAGAAAGTCTGAGTGCTACGGAATGCGTCATGGGGGATTTTGTCCACCGGAAAAAGCGCTGCTTGTTTTGGACAGTGTGTGGGCCGACATCACCAAGTACGTCTCGCAACAGACTGTAGAAAGCCAAGGATGGATATCCAACTCCGCCCACATCCAAATCGGCCATTTTGATTACGTCACCAATAGGAACATCCCAGGCAAGAAAATAGTCTCAACCCGCTGGCAGTTTAGCTAAGTGAAGTCCAAACAACTTTAACCAAAAAATATTTATTTATCACGATAATGAAGGGTGGAGGGTTAGGGTTAGGACATCGTTTGTCTTCCGATTTCGAATAGACGGTAAAGTTTTGTTTCCACCTGAGAAAGCTGCTAGTCACATGACCTAATCAAAATGGCCGACTTGGATGTGGGAGGAGTTGAATATCCAACCGAGGCGTCCTACAGACTACAGCGAGAGGCTACTCCACATCACCAATTCGGTCAAAGCAGTCATCAAGAGAACCAACTCAATACCTGTGGTGATTCCTGGAGGCACGACAAGGTTTTTGCAAGCCCTGGACATCAGTGTAAATCAATCATTTAAAGCAGCACTCCTAACCCTAACCCTGGAACGACAGCGACACGGAGAGCAACACTGAAATCGACACAGAAAAAGTACCGGTGTGTGATGAAGCTTCTGTAAGGCTGTTCAACTCTGACACTGAAGAAGATGACTTTGGTGGGTTCAGTGCGCAGGAGGATGATGTATAAACCAGTCAATGACTTTTCAGTTTTGTTCGATCAGCACTTTTCCTTTCATGCTGGAGCTACCGTTTGGAAACTAATCAGTGTATTTGTGTTCAGTTAAACTACATCATCAGTTCAATAGATATCAGCGGCTTTTAGTCCGTTGCGGCTTAGATATGTTACTTTCCATTAGAAAAAAGTTAGTTTAAACTTTGTGGGTGTGGCTCATATTGAGGTGTGCTCTATAGTCGGGAAAATACGGTATAAATATTTGTGTGTATACATATATATATTTTTAGAGAGAGAGAGATATTTACCTCTGTTGAAACTAATTCTGTTGCATTTGGTGTTCTGCAGTAACAGGTGTGAAGAGCGCCACCGCAGCTTCTACTCCCACCCCTGCCCTGCGCGCTAACCCAGTTAGCAGCATCCCCAACAGTAAGACCACCAAGTTGCATTCAAAGCACGAACGGGTTTTCCTTTTTGTAATAGAAGCCTAAAGTTATATTTGAAAACTCTCTTTAAAATACAGTTAAAAGGATATTAATATTATGGAAGCGTCCATTCACTGTACATTTCACATCTGATATCACAACAACAGAAAAGACAGTCGAGTGTTAAATTAGACCCACAAACTAAAGGTCTTGCTGCCCCTCAACTTTTACTAAAATTGTATTTAAATATGTCCTGACATAATTTGTTTAAGATGTTTGATATAAGTCCCTTAAATGAAACATTTTTAAATAAGATGTATGCTAAAAATGGAAATTCATTGAAGTACAAATGTCCTCACAGCTGTTCTGGTGGTTACAAAATAGTGGCTGTTGGAAAGTGTTAAACTTGTATTGTAACCCCTGTGTTTGTGTGTGTGTGTCTGCAGGTGCTGGCACAAGGTCATCTCCAAAAATCATTCAGAACCCCTCCGGCAATCCTCAGATCACGGTGCATCACCGCCCCCCACTGGTAAGAAGTTAAACATGCACCTCGAAATTCCACTAGTGCACTTCTGCAGTTCCAAAATGTATTAAAGTTCCAAGTCTGTTGTGAAATCTGTGGCTTTGTTTTTGATGCTATAACTGACAGCACAAGCATGAAAACATTTTTTTTTTATATGATTTGTGGTTGCTTTGAAAAAAGGAGAAAAAAAAAAGACTAATAATTTCTTCCCTCATAGGACTCCCCGCTGAAATCCCGTGCCGCAACCACCACGACACCAACCCGGGGCTCCAGCGTGGCACTCCCACCTCTCCCCGCTGCCCCAGTGCCGCCACGTTTACCGCCAGAGGCTGAGCGGACCTCCCCTCCTCAGCAGCTTCAGCTGAAGCTGGTTCCAGGTCAGACGGGAATAGTTCTGTCCTGGAGCGTGGCAGAAACCGATCGGACCTGTGCCACTGTTGACAGCTATCACCTTTATGCCTTCCATCAAGACAACTCAAGCAGCAACGCAGGTCAACAGCACTGGAAGAAGATCGGGGAGGTGAATGCCCTTCCCTTACCCATGGCCTGTACGCTGACGCAGTTCCAGTCGGGCTCCACCTACCATTTTGCTGTCCGAGCCAAAGACATTTACGGGCGCTTTGGCTCCTTCTGCGAACCTCAGTGCACAAATGTTATCAGTTCCAGCTCAAACTGAATCATTAAGGAGCAAAGACTGTTTGTTTTTTTTGCCTTTGAAAGTTTATGACTTTTTTTAAACTTTCTTTTCTGTTGGAAACTCGTACATTGTATGCAGAACACATACAGCAACTGTAAATATATCTACACATAAAAACTGGACTACTGGCTGATTTGAATTGATGCAGCAAACACTTGGATTTGTCTGGTCCGTTGTATGTGATGTATTACTTTGTGACTTAAGCTGTTGTGTATATCACTGAATTATTTTGCCCCTCTGCAAGGTCAGCTATTTATGTTGTTCAATCCTGCTAGTCAAACCCAAATCTTTTTTCCTTTTTTTAATCCTTTTTATGAGGAAAAGTGACAGGATTATTCATGTAAACTCAATTGCACAAAAATGTATACTTGTGTGGTAGAAACAGAATAACTTTTGTAAGTTTTGTCTGGCAACCAGACTTTGATGACCATAATAAAATGTTTTATGGAAGTAAAGGCTTCCCTTAGCCCTTTCATATTCTATCACGATAGCACAGAATGCAGACTTGTTTAAGTTCCAGGTTATACCAAACCAAACAGCGATAAGGCCAATAAGAAATGATTTACTACAGGACTGAATGATTTTTATATCCCTTTTGATCCAAAATGCTGCTTCTTTTTGTACCTGACTGCCATTTGTGGAACAATGAAGTTCCAGTTTCTAACGACTAACCATCCTTCAGCTGTTTCAGGCTGAATAAAGTCATAAAAGTCTGGAGGAATTACTCATTTGCAGCTACAGTTGCTCATGTAAAGAACAGAAAATGTTTATTTTTTCTACTTTGCCTACACCAATAACATCAGAGTTAATTAAAATAGAAAAACAAAGTGCCCATCTTCACAAATTTTAAATTTTATTCTTATTCTTAAATTTTATATTTGATTTCATTTTACCCAAATGAAATGTCAATCAAAAAAAATCTGCAATTGTAAATATGCTGGCTTTAATTGACTATATTTAAATATTTAGATTTCCTCTCAAACTAGCAGGTTCTCCATAATGCATGAGAAACTGGTAGTTTTTTCAACCCGTTTTCTTCAATCCGATTTCTCTCTGAAATTGGCTGAATTAAAATACTGTGACAGATGGACTAAAATGAAAATTCACGAAACGGAAACAATAAAAAAAACATTTCTGCAATGAAGAACAAAACTCATTTCAAGAAAGATGAAACATTCTGAAATGCAACAAAAACTGGAATTGGGAAAAAAGTCATTGTAAAAGATGAGTATAAAAGAACATTTTCAAGGCCATTGTGTTCTTGGTCTGCCTTGGGCTCTAATCAGATGCCTTTCCAATCATCTCAGTTGACTTATGGAAAATCTTCTCGCCATTCAAAGCCCCCTCTGGCTGGGAGCCCAGTGGCCATCTGACAGTCCTTTTCTCCGCAATACCCACCAGCCAAACCTTATAGCCATAAGAATGGAGCAGTAAATAGAATCTCTTTGCTGCAACAGATAGAAGGAAGCCCAAATCCATGTGTCAATCTCTCACTAATTTATTCAAGAGCTCGAGTTTACTTTAGAATAATTTCTCAAAGATACTTAAGATCCTCGCTCGAGGAGGACACTTAACCTGGATCCGGAGAGATAAAGTCACGTTTTTTCAATACATTATTATATTAACCCCCCTGATATAAATCCATCAATCAATCAAATGACTTTATTCATCATTGTCCAGTGTCCTGTTCAATAAAATTCAACATTTCAGTACAACCCGTTCAAATCAGACGAAGCAACAGACACATAAAAACACAAGGTTTGGGAAGACTATGGGGCACCCATCTGGATGCGCACCTTTTTCTTCAGAAAAAAAAGACATCGGGAAAGAGGTAGGGGGCAAGAAGGAAAAAAGGCCCACTGCCACGCCCCCTTCAGACGATATAACAACTATTTAAAAAAACATCTGTACAAGTAACCACAGATACAGTCAAATCACAAAATCAAGAACACATGTGGGGAGGAAGGAATGGGGGGGTTGGAAGGAAGGGAGAAGGTAACAGCGAGGTCTGTACTTGTGTGTGTAAGTGTAAGCAAGCCAGAGGTCCACAGTTAAAAAGCTTGATGGAATTTGTCCTTGTGATGCAAATACTCTTGCTTGGAACGAGGAAAGGGGTGGGGTGGGCGGAGGATCCATCTGCAGTTTCATCTAGGGCAAAGTTGCAGAAAAGCAGCTCCAAGGCCGCTCTCGGAGAGCCAGACTGATATAAAAGCAATAGCTTTGTTCCAGTCAGAGCATGATATGTGCGCCTTAAGTCCTCAGCAGGTCTCTCAATGGTGATTCCAATTCAGCTGAACTGTGTTAGTTTCCCTCTATCCGGACACCAACTTCTCCAAGGTGGTACCCATCTCCTTCATGCAATCAGACATTGTCCCCACTTTGCTTTCCAGAGTGTTATATTTGCGAGTCAACTCGCACTGATTCCTAGTGTTGATGGTTTGGAGCAGCGGCTCGATCGGCAACCTGCCACCAGTTGCCATCAGCTTCCGAATTTCTCAATAATCCAGGTATCCGCCAGATCCAATCAGCTGCAACCCAGTTATTATGAATCCAAATAGGTACAGGTCCTCAACGTCCTCCATGGTGAGAACTGAAAGGCATAAAACCCTCCAACTCTTCCAGGTATCCATTGTGTTACCCACAGGGTGAGTCCCAGATGGACAAGATGCAGCCCCCTGAAGCTTGTCTTTGGGTCGAAAAGATGTTGTCAATGGTGTTGAGAGACCAACTGACCCAATCCATGGGTGATGTTAGGCTTAAGGAACTGAAAATGCAGGAAGAGGTTCTGAGATATGACAGGACAAAGATGGCAAGCAGGCAAAAAAGGGCAGGGGAGGGAGCAATGAGAAACACGTCTGTGCTCGCCAAGAGCCCTACAGGTGTTGTTCCAGACCTCCATGGTTAATTGAGGAAGCATGTCAGCGAGGCAGTTCTGCAATGTGCAAAGCCAAAATCCAGGAACATCCAGGTGTGTCTCCTCAATCCTCAGTGTCGTAGTGCCAAAAGGATTTCTAACAACCTTTGCCACTTCAGCCAAGGGGTTGAGCGTGTCTTCCCTCAGGTCTTCAGAAGAAGAAGTCTTGGAGAAGAGGCTGCTCAAAGTATGGACATGTTCAAAGTGTTTTTTTCTCCTCTCTGTGATATTTGGTTGAGCAAATGTCTGGTTTTGTTTGCAAGAAGATGTCTAAGGCCAAACAGAAGTCTTCCTCCATGGCTTTACTCAATTATTTTCACACTAGAGATTTAGCCTCTACGATTGCCAGTACACAAGAATTTTTCTGCCCACCTGGAACTTGTTAGTTGTGTCAGATGACCCCATGACAGTCAGAAAATCTCTACACATGTGTTTGGATGGTGGAAGGAAGTCAGTCACATAGAGTGAACTCACACATCCAAACTCCATGTATAAGGGGCCTGGCCAAAATCCCAAATACTGTATATCATCTACAGTAAACAGAGTAACAGCAAGAATATTCTTGCTGTTACTCTGTTTGGTACTCTCCATGTTTCTTTTCCTCTCTCACCAGATTATCCTCTTTTTTGTGTGTTAGGGTGAACCAGGAAGTAGGAAGTTGGGGGGCGGAGCTTAGCTTTTAAAAGCCAGAGGGAGGCAAATCTCGGCCTTTCACTCAGTTACTCCACATGGGCGCAGAGGGCAACTGGCAGCCATTACACTCGAGCTGTTAAGCCAAATCTGGGTTTGGTGCACAGACAAGAAGGTAAATAGATACAATATGTTTGTCACAAAAGCAGTGCAGCCAATAATCACCACATCCTCTTAGGTCCAAGCCATAGTACCAGTCATCAGTCCTGGGAAAGTGTGTGTCCCACCTTACTTGATGAAAGGTCCTATCACCTGCTGCCCTCTAGAACGAGGAGAGTTCTTTTGTTGGACGTTAATAAAGGAAACTTTTAAATGGTTAAGATAGTCATTTTAATGATAGAATTATTGTCATAC
Organism: Menidia beryllina; assembly: GCA_013363375.1. Lineage (NCBI taxonomy): Eukaryota > Metazoa > Chordata > Actinopteri > Atheriniformes > Atherinopsidae > Menidia > Menidia beryllina. The sequence continues at coordinate 2,737,237 of JABUIW010000017.1, read as the reverse complement.
TAAATGTGGAATGTTTGTATCTTTTAGTGATGATTTGGATGCTGTTAAGCCACCATCCGCTGTTTTTTCCCTTGGTTAAAGTTTAGGCTGTACATTAGTTGTTTGGGCCTGTATGGACTTTTTGGACTGTGTCAAATTGGAGTGATTTGGGGGCACCTTTGCATGTTTTGTTTGTTTTTTATTTGGTTTTGTTTGGCCATGCCATATTGATTTTATTTGTTTCCCCAAACTGTATATTTATTATTGCTGTTTGCACAGCTCCAATTCAGCCAATTGTATACTTGTCCTGTTTTAAATACAGCCCATCAGTGAACTGTTTTGCTACATATTATATATTTATATAAGTTTTTAGAACAACTAATAATGATGCTTTTATGTTTCTGCAAATAAACACACAAATATTTTACTACTAATTAAGTCTCTTTACACTCTATTTTACACTTGGTCACATTTGGGTAACTTGTTTTCCCAATGTCAATATCTGTTTTTTTCTGGGCCGTTGTTGTTTCTTCCATAACATTTTAACATTCTGGCCAAGCTCCAGGTAATTGCATCTACAATGGCATTCCTGAATATGGTCTTTTCTGATCCCATGTCCCCTACATACCCAATAGGTGATCACATAAAGATGTCGAGGACAGGACAGTCCAAGCATTGCCAGCTAACCCTCACTTCTCACCTGGGCTCATCAAGTATGTTTGGCTGTTTTCCCTGCCACAGGTTCCAACTCGCCACCAAATCAGAAATCTCTGTACCTCCCTTGAACAAAGTGACTTGTTTTGTTTGATTAAAGTCTGTTTTGTTCAGGATTCCGGTCTTTGCAACCCATCTTCCTCCAAACCCTTGGACCTTGATTCCCCAATGAAAGGCGCGTGTTACTTTCATTGCAAAAGAGGACCTTGGACCACTGGTTGACATTACAGTCCTCATTCTCCTTGGCCCAGTTGAGACACTTCCTATGTTGGCTCAGGTTCAGGGGTGGCTTGACCCCAGGAACCTGCCATTTGTAGCCAACATCCCAGATGTGCCTGAATGTGGTGTTTTTTGTTTTTTTTTTTTAATTTGCAACATATTTATTAAGGGGAAAAGAGAGACAGTCAACTTTACACTCAGTCCCACAGTCCTGGAGGAGAATAATATCTGGATGCATAAAAATGGAATTGTGGATAGAGGATCTGCTGAATGAAATATGCTTATTAACATCCATTCTCAAACATGTCTGCACACCATGTACACTCGAGGGAGAGTGTCTCCATTGTCACTTATGCCAATTTGGTGCTCCTATCTGAAATGCATGAATCATAGCCCATTATTGTGAATGAATTACAGAACTTTGCCAGTCAGAATAAGATGCCTGCTCCCTTCGTCTGAGTGGCCATGGTCGATTCTGTCAGAGAGAGGGGGGAACTATTGGTTTCTAAGTCTTTAAAACCAACTTTATTTCCAACAGAATATCTGATGTTCTGTTCTGATTTTTCTGCATCAGCATCTGACTTGATTTTGTGTTGTTGCTGTGCTCAACTTTGTCTCAACAGCTTACTTAAATGTTGCTGTCTGTTTTGTTTTCCTGTCACATTTGTGATTCTATTTATTTAGTGCTTTCTATATAGAGATAATTTTATTTCAAATGCCACATAATGTCAATTTGCTACTCACAGAAAACCAACGTTTTTTCTGAATCACACCGATGGTTTCATTCTGCAAAAGAAAAGCTTTGCAATCTTAATCTTTCTTTGCATTGCATTTGGTTTTCAAGGATGGCATTATTCAGGTTATGGATAGACTTTGGATTTGCATATGACCTACTTTGTGAAACTTTCCATATTTCCTCTTTTTTTTTTTTTTTAACTTTTATTTAATTTCTTCCAAACATACAAACTTTGTAGAAGACTGGTCAAAAATCAAAAACAATATCAGCACTCCATCTCGCATGTATATACAAGAGTCCATCCATGAGTTCTATGTCCATAGCAATTGTCCGTTAGAGTCCATTTTACATTCCACTCCCAGTGTTTCCAGTGGCTTCCTCCAGGTGTTTGTAAAGAATTGAAGACTTCCATCCATGTAATGTCCAAGTCTAATCAGAGTCATAGTATCAGATATGAATGATTTCCATAGAGAGATGGAGGGGGGTTCACTACCCACCCACTTCACCATAATGGCCTTCCTTGCTAACATTAACAGTGACTGTATAACATGCTCATATTTTACTAGTGATTTAGGAATATGTCCCAGCAAACACGTCAGTGGGTTTTCTGACACAATTTGACCAATAGCTGTACTAATTCCGGCACATACATCTGTCCAAAATGACTGAATGACATCACATTCCCACAAACAGTGAAACCTGGTGCCCACAGAAATTTTACATTTGAGGTAATTTGGAGAAGTTCCCGCTGTCAAGTTAAAACAGCAATTGGTGTATTTGTGTGAGTGTAATACCA
>JABUIW010000017.1:2650839-2734783 GCA_013363375.1 Menidia beryllina | reverse complement strand
GTTTGGGCAGAAGCTAAGGTGATTTGTAGAGGCCAGAAAACTTGACACCCGCATTGTACTTGCTAAAAATATAAGGAGAAATATATACATTATGCAAAATGTTATACTGCATTTCTTTAAATCTGTTACAGACAGAAATTTTAGATGGCAGGAGCAGGGTTTTATCCCATAATTGCGTGCTTATTTCACATTTAAGTAAAGTTTCCCAGGATTTCCTCAACCATGCCAGTTTGTCCAAATTTAGCTGATAGATCTCAGAATAGAATTTTGATATAAAATGTTCGTGATCCTTATTTTCAAGAAGGAACTTCTCCAGTCTATACGAGTCTATTGGGTGTATCAATGATTTTGCTTCCTTCATTACATAATGCCTAACTTGTAAATATTTATAGAATTCCTTATTTGATAACGCGTACTGTGTTTTTAAAGAATCAAACGATTTGAATGCCCCATGTTCAAAGAGATCAGAAAGTCTAATTATGCCTGCTTTATGCCAACCCAAAAAACTCGAGCCTATGTCTTGAGGCAGTAGATCTGGGTTGTCTATAAGTGTTGATACCATATTAAGCCGGTGATTACTCTTAAACAGTTTTCTCAGCTTTTCCCATGCCCACAAGACATTACTGATTCAAAAAGTCTTTGTTTGGCAAAAAGAATATCTTTCTCAGCCTTATGCATTATTAGATTTTGGAGAGCTGTCCTAGCGCTTTTAAGCTCATTTAATGTTTCTGTAGATTTAGTACAGTAGAATTGATTTTCCAACTGTTTAATATTATTCTCAATCTCTAACTGCCTTGCTAATCGTTCCTTTTTCTTGTGACTTGTGTATGAGATAACACCTCTGAGATAAGCTTTATAACTATCCCATAAAATTCTCAAATCAATATTCTCACTATCATTAGTTTCTAAATAAAATGTTGTTTGTTCATCTAAAATACGTACAAATTTGTCGTCCAACAAAGATACTGTGCTCATTCTCCAAGATGCTGATCACTCAATATGTCTTAAAGGCTGCATAGCCAGTACTACCGGAGCATGGTCAGAAAGGCCTATAGGGCCTATATTCACCTGTGTAACTAGCTGACAAATAATTTTGGATACAAAAATGTAATCTATACGAGATGCCGACAAGTGAGGCTGAGAGTGAAATGTATATTGTTTAGATAATGGGTTGTAGTATCGCCAGGTATCCACAAGATTGAACTCTTTCAGAATTTGTAAAAGGGCCTTTGAAGTTCCTTGCAACTTGTCCACATAGTTCTTCATCTCCTCCACGGTCCTGAGAGAATGGTTGGTGCCGTCAGGGTTGAATATCTTGATAGTAGCTGGATACAGAAAGGCATATTTTACCCCGGCCTCACGAAGCGTTCTGCGCGCTGTCGCTGATTCCCTCCTCTTCTTCACCACCTCCGCGGAGAAATCCTGATAAAAGGAGACTTTGCCTGCCGGCGTGCTCACGTTTCCTTTGATCCTCGCCGCCTGGAGAATCTTGCGCGTGTCGGTGTAGTAATGCATTCGTACCAGGACGGCGCGTGGACCTTCCTTCCCGGCGAACTTTACTGGCGGTCCCGTGCGGTGTGCCCTATCGATCATCACAGTCTCCTCCAGGCCCAAAACCTCTGGAATCCACCTTTCAAAAAACTTCACCGGCGCGTCACCCTCCGCTCCCTCGTTCAGTCCTATAATCCTCACGTTTTGTCGGCGGCTGTGGTTCTCAAAACTGTCCAAACGCTCCATTGCCTTTTTGAGCTGGGTCTCGAGGGCGCAAATACGCGGTTCGTTTGCCGCTGTGGCATCTTCCAAATCCGAGACCCGCTGCTCCACAGACTCCACCCTTTCAATCAATGTGTCGAATTTCTCCGTGAGTTCGTTCATAGGTTTTATCACACCGGCCAGTTTGTCATCCAACATTTTTGAAATGTTCTCTGTCACCCGGCCCACAATGTCAATTTCGCGCTGCACACCTGTTTCATCTTCGGCATCGCCCATGGGTTCGTTCTCAGCGCCATGGCTAGCTACAGCGTCATTACTGCTAGCTTTAGCTTTGCCTCCTCTTTTGCCCATTTCTCTCTTTTTGCTTTGACCAGGCGTTGCAAAAAAAATCATCCAGCGACATTATAGAACTTCAGCTAGCCACTCGAGGCAATTTTAGTTTGGTGAAGGAGCTTAAGTATATAGTTTAACAAAATCCAGTGCGGAGCCAAAAAACTCACGTCTGCTCAGCATCACGTGATCCCCCGAATGTGGTGGTTTTTGAAGTTGCGATTCCTGCCTCATTCCACTTGAATCTTCTTGAATCTTCTCTGTTAGATAATCCGCTGAAGCCTACGGTCATCTCTTTTGTTGGTGCATCTTCTCCTCCCACATTTTGCCCTTCCAATAGACTGTCCATTGATATGCTTGGACACAGCACTCTGTGAACAGCCAGCCTCCTCAGCTATGAACATTTTTGGCAATGTTTGCCTTTTGGCCAGTTGACATGTCTGCAGTCTTCCCCATATTGAACTGAACTGAGGCAACTGAAGCAATTCAATGACACCTGGGGAAACCTGTACAGGTGCTTTGAGTTTAGTAAATGATTCTTCTTCTTGATTTTATTGGCGGTTGGCAACTAACTTTAAGCAGCATTACCGCCACCTACTGGTATGGAGTGTGGTTCGATATGGACTATCAACTTATATAAGTATTTGTATCTTCCTACTCCTACCTTTAATATATAATTTAACTAAATGAATTTCCTATTTATGTATACCTACACACTCTCATCCATTTTTATATATATCTTTATAATCCACCCCCCTAGATCATGCACCCATTCACACACACACCTATTTTAATCATATTCTTTGAAATAATTTAGTTTTCTTTAAATATCCCATAATTATTTGTATATGTTTACTCCCCGAATTCTTCCTCAAAATATCTATCAAATTAATCTTTTCCTTAATACATTCAAACTCTCCTTTCATACACCTTCTTTCTCTTTCATACTTATGGTATTCTAACATAACATGTTCTATCGTTTCATATCTGTCACAATAATCACATTTTCCATTATTATGCTTTTGTAATTTAAAAAGTGTATAATTAAGACCTGTATGCCCTAATCTTAATCTTGTTATCACCCTTCCCTCCTTTCTATTTCTTCTTTCATTTCTTTTCTCTCCTACTATCTTCTGTATTTTATAAAACCATCTTCCTGTTTTTTCTTCATCCCACCTTTTTGCCATTTTTCCATCAGTTTTTCTTTAACCATACTCTTTCCCTCAGCTTTACTTGTTTTAACTTTAAAACTAATATTATTATGAATTGCCCTTTTTGCCATTTTATCTGCCCTCTCATTCCCTTCTACCCCTATATGCGCTGGAATCCATACAAATACAACTACCAGCCCCATATTCTGTATTCTATACAATGTATAAAATATTTCTAATAATATATCCAACCTACTATCTGATTGAAAATTTTTTAAACTTAATAATGCTGAGCTTGAATCTGAACATATCACTGTTTTTAATGGTTTTATTTCTTCGACCCATTGCAATGCTAACAATATTGCCAACATTTCTCCGGTGTATACTGATAACCCATCTGTGCTCCGTTTTCCTATTTTTACATCGAATTCTGGCACCACAAAAGCTACTCCTATCTTCCCATTAATTTTTGACGCATCTGTATAAATTTGAATATATTTATAATATTTGTTTATATGTATCTGTACTGAATATTTATCTACCGTGTATGATTTATCTTGTTTCTTTTCTATTATTGACATGTCTACATTTGCTTCTGGTAAAATCCATGGCGGTATTATTGACATTGGTGTTTGACTTATTTCTAAACTATCAATCTTGAATTCTTTTTTAGTAAATGATTAACATGTGACACTGAGTTGAACAACTTTCATACCCTGCAAAATGTGGCCTGATATCTTCACAGTATTCTAACTTTTTGAATTCCTGTTTTTGTGGGTTTTATGAGCTGGAAGCCCAAATTATGTAACAATAAAAACATATAAATACTTGAAATAGTTTAAATGTTGGGCTCTGAATCTATCATCTACGAAAGTGTAACTTTCTGAATGGAGTTATGGAAATTAAGCAACTTTTTCATGACCAACTGGCTGAGGCAGACTGCTGCCTCCCTGAGCCATGGTTCTGCTCGAGGTTTTTGCCTCTTAAAGAATGTTTTTTCTTGCCTGTGTCGCCTAGTGCTTGCTCCTTGCGGGAATTGTTGGGCTTTTGTAAATAACTTCAGAGTACGGTCTGACCTGCTCTTTTTGGAAACGCTGTGAGACAATTGTTGTTGTGATTTGACACTATATACATAGCATTTTTTGGAAATGGTCTGTAAATATACTTCCCTCAGAATAAAAAAAGCCATACATTTGCATGTTTATTAAGCCTTGAGTGTACTGTCACCAAGTGGCTGTTCATAGAAAATACTTGTATAGATTAGTTATCATTCAAGAGACTTAGAGATACTGCCAGATTTCACATAGATGCCTGAGGCACTGCTTCATGGTGAGCTGTATGTACACCATAAAGATAGTGCTAACTTTAAGGTTAGTTTTATTTTCTGAATTTATTACTGATACACAGTTTAATTAATTTAGGGTGTTACAAATGTATTTACATGAGAACTACATTTTACCTTTTGTTCAGTGATAACAGGACAACACAATTCATCTTTGTCCATTAGTCTTTTTTTCACAGTGGATCACTTTCGACAGTGGGACAAACCCCTAAAAAGAGGCCTTCAGTAAAGGGCTGTATTTAGATGATAGGAACTGTCTCCAGGTATGCAGGTCCCTATTCAGCCCTGTGATACTGAAATTATATGTTCGGATGAGATTTATTGAAAGAAGTGTAGGGGAGATTTTACACAGACATCAGAGTAGAAAAGCTTTCAAACAAGGTTAAAATCCAAACTGTTCATGTCGTATCTGCGTGTCAAGCATGAACCAAACCCAGAACATAAAGGAAGCAGATTTGGCATGAAACAAATCTTACACCCACCTGAGTGACATGGAACACGGAACAAAGAGCTTCTGTAAAATCCAAAGCATCAACATGCCAAAGCATCCATTGGTTGTAACAAAATCCAAGACTTCAAAGACCAATCAATGCTGCAAGGCTGTAGCCAGAATTAGTTAGTAGAACAGGGGATCATGTCATCAGTAATACAAAACTGGAGGTTTACCACAGAGGTAATCAGGCAAGTGGACGCAGCTGTGCTAATTGGCTAACAGAAGGCAAATGTGGTGAAAAACAAACTGGAAACAGGATGAGCAGACATTGGCCACCTTATTTTTAGGGTGAAAATAAGGTAAGCTGAATGGTTAATTCTGAGAAATAATCAGGTTTAAGAAGATAGCTGTAGTGGTATATAGACTTTTTCAAACATTTACAATAAATCATGTAACCGAAAAATAAAATGGTTGCAGTTAAATGTCTTTTTTTCCATCTAGTGCCATATACCAGCAATGAGGAGGAATAGCAGTTTTTTAAATGTATTTTGTTTACATTTTATTTCATTGGAATTAAACACAACTGAAGACCTAGTAAAGACATATTGAGTCAAAAGTTCTGCTCAATGAACCAAAGGCCTTAATAGTTACAGATGGAAGTTTTCTGGTGATTGTGTAAATTATTTTTAAATGACAAGGAAGTACTTGCTGAGCAGCATCCCCTTTCTTTTGTTTTAGTTCAGTGAATGACCATGTGAGTGCTGGTGATGTGCAAGTGTACCTGTTTACAAATGAGAGTGAAAAAAATGGTAGCGCCTTCAAAAGATCTTTCTGTTGTTGACTGGAATAGATATTATCTAATATATTATATAAAATAACTCAATCTGGTTGTGATTTAACTTCACTTCTTGGTCCATATTTGCTCAGTGATTTACAAAAGAATTCAATCAAAAGTGACTAAAGCAAGAAAACAGTACCCATACTGTACTGTCAAAGAGGCTTGAGTCCCCCCTACTTTATCTAGCAACAACAATGAAATGGGGAATCGACAACATACTTTGGTTCTACCTAGCTCCCACATTCTAAACTCTTTCTGGGAAACTATCTTATAATTGCTTCAAGAAGGCTGAGGAACAGTTTTTCATGGTCATTTTATCAGGTTATAAAATACAAACACACTAACAGATGTCTCATTTAATTTTTGAGGAGTTAAATTGCTCCCATGGATTTTGTATGTCTATTGCAGGGTTTAAATTGAGTGTAAAATTTAGAGCTAATCAGATACATAAAGTAACACTCCACGTTCAGATTTGGTTTGCTATGTTTCTCTCCTGAGTATTCTTCATGTGGTCTGCCCATTGCACCATGATTTTGGGATGACCTGCTTTTAGGTGTGAGGGATCAGCACCATATCTGGCCTGATGGTTGATGTAACAGCAAATTTGGTCTTCATAACCAAATCAACTCTTAGTTTCCAGTATTGTGCTGATGCTGGAAGCCCAGATGAGGAGATTTTGCTGGCTGGTGTCGGCTCTGAAGGATGCAGTGTTTTTTTCAAAGGGTAAAGTTGTCTGCAGCTAATCCCAGTACAGATGGTGTTTGCAAATGCTTTCAAGACTTGGTCACATCCCCAGCCGTTCCGTCCTTAAACAAGGTCTCTTGAGGAGCCATTGGGGATATGCTCTAAGGTCCCTTTCATTAGGCACATTGGGTAAGATTAGATGTCTACTCAACTTTCCCACAGCAGAATAAATTAGAAGGACTTGGAAGCCTGAATCATCTACTATGATGGGGTCAACCCAGGAGACTTTGCACTCCCTTCTTGTTAAGGCTCGGTGAAGGCCTACTATGAGAGACGAGTTTAAGATGAGTTTCAGTAGTAGCTTGACTTAACCACTTTCTACTGCTCATCCCGTGGTAGAAAGTCATAATACAATCCTGTCTGGTCTCAAAAAATATCAGTTGTTTACCCAAGCTGTTCTGTGCAGTTGTAGTTCCTACATGTCATCATTGGTGTTAGATTATTTCTGTTGAAAGCTGCAGTATTTTTGGACACACTTTGTCGGTGATAATGTACTACTTGATCACAGTGAAACCTTCCAGTCATTGACGCTTTTAAGACAGTGTTAAAATACTGTTGAGCGATTAAATAATGTGTTAACAATAGATTTAACACAGTTCTTTTTAAAGATATAATTTAAAGAAGTCTCTTTGTCAGGTTATTTCTGACAAACACATTCAGTGCTGGTTCACCTGAATTGATTTGAAATTAATCAAATATTGTTTAATGTTTGTGGGTTAAAGTTCACAGACTGAAACAGTCCTCTGAACATTTTTAGGGTCAAGGACTGCACTGAAAATCTGTGGGGACAGCAACAGAAGCAAAATAAGTCTTTATAGGAGGGTCTGGTTGAAGAATAAATTCAAGAAAATGGTGATTGCTTTTAAAATTTTACTGTGTATATATATATATGAACAGTTTGATTGAAAATTGAATTGTGGATATTTTTACTTGCAGTATTGTTTTACTCAGTGATACTACTTGTGGATGTTTGTTGTCTACCCCTGTTAAGTGATACATCTCCAATTAAACCCCAGAGCTGCCCATCCTTTTTAATTTTGAAGCACTGTGCATCAACAGAGGGAGCCCTTGCTTTCTTTGGATGAAAACAATTTTCACAGTTGTAGCAGAAGCTTCCCTTTCCCGTAGCCTCTCTCTGGTTATCTCTCCAACTGAGGGACCCACCTCCAGATCTCTCTTTCTCTCTTGCGTGCTCCCTCTCTTTCTCTCTCTCTCCCGCTCTCTCTCTCTCTTGCTCTCTCTCTCTCTCCAAAGGGGAAGGAAGAGAGCAAGTGAGTGCAGTTTGAGCTGTGCTCCGCGCGCCACGCCAGCCAGAGTAGTGTTTCGGTTTCACACGCTGTATCTCTGCATAGCAGCACCCAGCCATGCAGCCAGCCTGAGTGCCATGTCTAACAGCTGTGTTGGCAAAGGGTTACAGCTCATCTGAGGGGAAGGTGGCATCTTGCTTTGAGGAGGACAGAAGATAAAAGAAGACTGACCAGTTGCAGAGAGAGAGAGGGAAACAGAGAGGGGAGAGAGAGGGGGCTATAATTGAAACTCCCCCCCTCGCCTCACTAAACAGAGCAAAAACGGAAGGCTTTGGAGTATTCAATTTTTTCTTTCGTTTTATATTTTTCTTATTCCTCATCGCGGTGCTGGGAGGTGCTTCATCATTTCATATAGTTTCTCTCTCTGTCATTTGCCTCCTCATCTATTTCTCCATTTACGTGGTTTATAATTTTTTATATTTATGAATGAGAGGGAGGAGAAAGAGAAGAATTTTGTTTTTATTTCTGTCCTGTTGCTTTCCCTATTCATTCTTCCCTCCTTTTCACTAACCCATATTATTCCCGTCGGTCCCTTCTTGCCATTCCATGTCTAACTACCGCTTATCAGTTCATCATCCCCATCTTACACCTCTGTCTCTAAAGTCCGATGATATATGAACTTGGATGAATTTTCTTCAAAGACAACTAAAAAACTCCTTTTGAATGACATTTTTTTCCCTTTTCCTTCTCTTTTCGTCCCTCCACCCATTTTCTTTGCATTACACTCTTGCGGGACTCTTAAATGTTCCTCTAGGTAGGTTAATTATTGTTTAGTGTCTGTCTATCTGTCTGTCTGTGTGTATTTGTGTGTGCTTTATGTATACTTAAAACACACATTAACACACACATGCACTTGAACACTAAACTATGCCAAAAAGAAGAGTAATCAGTGTGTTGATTTTGGTCTGGTCTCATCTATCCTGGTTCTCATCCTCATCATGGCAAAATTCACCCATTTTTGATTGTTGTCTTTGAATTTTTCTGTCCATATGTCAAGTCAATCTACATTTCATAAATGTATTTAGCAACCTGTTGATTAAAAAAAGAATAATGATGAAAATGATTTTTTAATCAGTCATTTATGCCATAGAAAATGTGAAAGTTTGGAATTTTTTTGATAGGTATTGATTAAGCTAGGTTTTGAATTTTGAACAAATGGCTATCTCAAGTCATTAAAAGTTTCTCATTTCAAGCTTCATTTGTGCTAATTTTCATTCCGCCAGTACATCAGTAGCCATTAGTTGCTCCTCCTGCCCCCTCTCATCCGACACAACACGCTATCCAACATTTGTCTTCAAGAACTGAATTGTTCTACTTATGCATCTCTACCCCTGGTTTTACCCTCATCTATACCTATTTACCTTTAAATTCTTAAGGCTTTTCCTCATTGTCATGCTTCCACTCTCATCCTCTAATGTGTAAAAGAGAGACTGAGTGCCTGTAGGTGATTCTTGATCGTTGGATTCAGCAGGTAAATCCTCGCTGTGGATTTGAGGTGAAACAGGAGGCATGTGCAGGTTGTAGACAGACTGATAGACAGAAATAGAAATAAGTTAACATCCCATTTCATCAGTACCTCTCTCTCTTCCTCTGTCAAATTTTCCTCCTTTTTTGTGTTTTGTTTGACGCTTCTTACTGCCACACCTTTTTGTGAGAGCTGTTTTAAAGCATTACCATTGGCAGGTTACTATCAGTGAGCTCATATTTACATCAAATTGCCTGTTCACTCAACATTAAGGTAGCCGAGTAGCTTAGGCCAACACAAGCTACTTTAGTCTCCACGCCCACCTCCTTCTTATGGACTGCTGAAGGGGCTTAATAAATCCATCTTTCTTGATTGTTCTAAGAGGAGGGATGTCGTCATGAAGGAACATGAAGGACCACTCGTTTCGCTCTGTCTTTGCCTTTGTGTCTCAACTATGCTCCTCTGTAAACCATCTCCACTACAATCTATAAATTATGTGTTACAGAAAAGAGTTAATTAGGTGAGTAGTGAATTGATACAGTACCCACTACTTCCTCGCAAGTGAGTGTATGCACATGCATGAACAAAGGGTGCACGCGCCCCGAATGCACATGTCTGTGCAAGAGTACAGCTGATCTCGGAGGGGCGTGCATGCATCTGCATGATGAGAATGTATTCTGCATGAACCTCCATCAGCAGGTCCTCTGTGAAGGTTATTTTTATATTTTCCACCACATTTGCTTTGCATGGTTAAATTCGTCTTCACTCTACTGTGACTAACTGTTTATCGGACCATGCCTTTGATTTTTATCCAGTCTTTGAATATATTTACCATTGTATCTCTATGAATTTCACACCTCTCTCAGTTATCACATTGCTCAATGGTGTTTTTGAGTGAGAAAGACTTCTCACTGAGGCACTATTTATAATTCATGGCAGAAACCAGCTTCACGTTTGGTCAAATCCCTCCCTATCAGTTTATATCAGTTTACTCACACAGTTTTGCTTAGTGCTCTGTGCAGGTGCATGCATTGACAACATTTAATTTGAGTCCTACTTCCCCTCCTTCTTGTGGATATGAACTGGTTGCTTTGTTTATTTTAACTAATACGACATTGATTTTTCTCCCCAGCTTCCGTCACATTTCTTATTATTTTTGGCTCGATGGATCTGCAGCAGATCTCTAAAAAAATCATGAATAACTTTCTGTAAATAAAACCCCAGATCCAATCTGACTCATACCCTAGTTTTGTTGCACTCAACCTTCCCACATGACCTTAATGAGTACACTATGAACATAATGGGCTGTGTGTCTCAGAGGGCATCGTATTATTGCCAGTAATCCAACGCTATATTCACCCATCTGCAGTCAGAGGTGCAACTTTGAAGTACAATTTAGAATTAAGTAGCTAAAATGAATGAATAGCAGTGGCATAATTACCCTAAAGGTGGTTCCAAGGAAGCATGAGATAAAATGAGAATATAGATGCCTCCTCTCCACGTTTCACCTTCTGAAACGTACAATATGACACGGTCCTTAGAAATTTCAGATAAGTGTTTCATTAGTAGCATTGAAGAAGTGCAGCCTTCCTCAAAAGTTGCATATCTATTTTCACAGAACTGAACTTTCACTGAAATGATTTAAGACATCTTTCAAAATAGAGTAGTGAGAAGTTTTAAAAGGGTAGTTTTAAAAGGTCACAAAACCCATTGAGTTTCAGCCTGATGAAGGATTTATGCTCAAAAGAGAACTAATTTAAGACTTCAGTAAAAGAAGTTGGATAAAAGACCTTTGTATTGAAAAGGAATGGCTTCCCTGAAAAAAAGTTGGTTCTCGTACCCCGTCGTCATCCACAAAAAGAAAGAAAAAAAATCCACATCCCTCCTAAAGAAAAGGAGATAGGTGTTTATATAGTAAGTACATTGCTAAAATGTTTTTGTTGTCGCATCACGTAACATTTAAAAGCTGTTGGCGCATAGCCATGGAACTAAACAAATAAAGAACAAACTTAATTTAAATTTATGTAAAGATTTTGTGTGTGTATTCCATGCTTCAAGACATTGGTTTCGTGACCATATTTCCTTAAAAGTGAGGAAATAATCAGACTATGAAGGAGTCGGAGAAAAAGATGGATTTTTTAAAATAAATTTGGTTGAATGAATAATTCATTTCACTGTCAGGAAGGATTAAAATTCTACACGTCAAAGCTTAGCTGTACGTACCTGCGTATGCAACTGCCTCCAAATCCCACACACATACACACAAAGTTAGCCGCAGAAATGCCCTGTAAAGAGGCACATGTAAAAATTGCACCTTTAGTGTGTTAAACGCTTCACATATAAAAATGAGATGGGACATATGTGGGATTGTGCAAATGTAAACACGATTCTGAAACCCCTTGATGCCACCTTTTGAACATAAATTGTTCATAATTCTATTATAATGTATGTGTTTTCAGTGAGGTTTGGCCAATTCATGTTGTTAGGTCTGTTCATCGTAACTGTTTTGTCAGATAAATGTTTCATGTCTCTAACAGCCTACAGTACTATTTATCTGTCCCCAGTGTTGTCAGAAGAAAGCACGGAAAGAAAAATGACAAATCTGGATGACTGCCTTAGATATACCATGTATTTATGTTTGAGGTTTACATCATGTGCTGTCTGAATTTGTTGCCCAGATGCTCTGAGCCTAACTACGTTGCTTGTGTGCTCTTCATTAAAGATGTAACGTTACTGAGAGGAAGATAAGGTCATGATTCTTTGGTCATCACGTTCTTGTTCTTTGTAATAATGACATATGTTGTCATTAGGCTTTGGATGTTGTGGGGTTACGTTGGCTAACGCGACTCTGCAACATCGCGTGGACATCAGGGGCAGTCCCGCTGGATTGGCAGACTGGGGTGGTGGTCCCCCTATTTAAAAAGGGGGACCGAAGGGTGTGTTCCAACTACAGGGGGATCACACTCTTAAGCCTCCCTGGGAAGGTCTATTCAGCGGTTCTGGAGAGGAGGGTCCGTCGGATAGTCGAGCCTCGGATCGAGGAGGAACAGTGTGGTTTTCGTCCTGGCCGTGGAACGCTGGACCAGCTCTATACCCTCAGCGGGGTCCTGGAGGGTGCATGGGAGTTCGCTCAACCAGTCCACATGTGTTTTGTGGACTTGGAGAAGGCGTTCGACCGTGTCCCTCGGGGTGTCCTGTGGGGGGTGCTCCGGGAGTATGGGGTACCTGGCCCTTTGCTACGGGCTGTTCGGTCCCTGTACGACCGGAGTCAGAGTTTGGTTCGCATTGCCGGTAGTAAGTCGGATCCGTTTCCGGTGGGAGTTGGACTCCGCCAAGGTTGCCCTATGTCTCCGGTCCTGTTCATAACTTTTATGGACAGGATTTCTAGGCGCAGTCGAGGTGTTGAGGGTGTCAGTCTTGGTGGCCTTAGGATCGCATCTCTGCTTTTTGCAGATGATGTGGTCCTGTTGGCTTCATCAAGTCGGGACCTACAGCTCTCACTGGAGCGGTTCGCAGCCGAGTGCGAAGCGGCTGGGATGAGGATCAGTGCCTCCAAGTCCGAGACCATGGTCTCTCACCGGAAAAGGGTAGAGTGCCTTCTCCGAGTCGGAGCGGACGTCCTTCCCCAAGTGGAGGAGTTCAAGTATCTCGGGGTCTTGTTCGCGAACGGGGGTAGGGAGCGTGAGATCGATAGGCGGATCGGTGCGGCGTCTGCAGTAATGCGGGCGCTGTACCGGTCTGTCGTGATGAAGAGAGAGCTGAGCCTAAAGGCGAAGCTCTCAATTTATCGGTCGATCTACGTTCCCACCCTCGTCTATGGTCACGAACTTTGGGTAGTGACTGAAAGAACGAGATCGCGGATACAAGCGGCCGAAATGAGTTTCCTCCGCAGGGTGGCTGGGCTCTCCCTTAGAGATAGGGTGAGAAGCTCGGCCATCCGGGAGGGGCTCGGAGTAGAGCCGCTGCTCCTCCACGTGGAGAGGAGCCAGTTGAGGTGGCTCGGGCATCTGTTTAGGATGCCTCCTGGTCGCCTCCCTGGGGAGGTGTTCCGGGCTCGTCCCACCGGGAGAAGGCCCAGAGGAAGACCCAGGACCCGCTGGAGGGACTATGTGTCCCGGCTGGCCTGGGAACGCCTCGGGATCCCCCCGGAGGAGCTGGCTGAAGTGGCCGGGGAGAGGGAAGTCTGGGTTTCCCTGCTCCGGCTGCTGCCCCCGCGACCCGACCCCGGATAAGCGGCGGAAAATGGATGGATGGATGGATGGACATATGTTGGTGTGCTACCGCTCTCTGATATTGCATAGAATTGAATGATTAATATTTTCTATGCTGATTGTTGAAATTTATTTGACCCCATGCATATATTTAGTTTCTAATCGCCTACTATGCTGTACTAAGAGAGCTGTTCAGAGACATGAAACAAATGGAAAACTATGTAGACTCCTTTTGATATTTATCATTCAGAAATCTTCCATAGACATACAGGCATATGCTACCTGTTTTTTTCCTTCTTATAATCTTATACGACCAAAACAAAATGAACTTTAATAAGGTTTATTTAAAATCCAAATTTTTGCAGTCTTAACAGCGGTCTCATTCGGCATATGTGATCATGTGGTGGAAGCAACAAAAGCAGAAGGAAACTAAAAGAAATGGCTTCAGTTACTTAAACGCTATTCTGGTTGGACCTAAAAAGCATTCATTTCTGCACTGTGAAAGCTGTGCATCTTGGAAAATAAATGTTACTATAGGTAAAATAACTCATAAAATGCAACAAGAGTGAATTTTTAAAAACAGCAGAGGTAAACTAGATCTCAGTTGTGAGAAAATTAATTTCCAGTAATATTGCCCTACTACATCAACAGCTCCAAAAAGACGAAATGGGTGAGCAACTCACGAAGCAGCACTGCTTGTTGAACTAAATGTTAAATAATAGATGCCTAATGCTACAGCAGAATCTTTTATGAGCAGTGGTTGCATCCAAAATGAAATTAAATAAGTTTAACAACATACATGTTCAGATTACAGTGAATGAGGCACGTAGAGGGAGCAGCTTGAGTGAGTTAAGTCTTGACCTCAGAGGAAATTGACTTGTGTACACAGTGGCATTCAGCTCTCATCAACGGTACTTTCATCCGCAGCTACACTTTGCAAACTGACTCTGTCCTTTTTTTCCCCCCCCCCTCCCGTTCAGACTGAGAGGAGCAGAGCGTGAAGCGGGCCGGGGAGCTGATGATCATGACTGGCTAAAATAAGCAAAGGCGCACGGTGACAGAAAGCCAAAGACGAAGAGGAGTACATATATATACGCACACTGCTGCTCATCTCCCCATCTCCACGGCAACAGTGCTCACACACTTGTGGAGGGAGGCCTTTGCGAGCTGTTTCACCAGATTTGGAGGGAGAAGAAAGACAATTTGATGGAAAGAGGCAATTGAAAGGACTCCCATTGACCGCTCTCCACTTTTCAAGTTCCATTTTTTTTCATACAAAGTGCTGACATTGAGTTTTTTTTAATAATCTCTCAAATCTTAGTCTAAAACATTTTTCTTAACCAGTTTGGATTTTTTGTTACTTGAAAATCAGTCTTTCCAGGCAGTCCTATATCCCTTCACTGACAACGGTCACGCAACCTCTTCCTTCATTCAACCCAAATCTGCCCCTCCTGCAACCCTTTAGGCCTTACTCCAGTCCTCTCTGTGCGCTTTCATCTGTCTACATCCCTTCATCCGAGGCTATGAGAGGAGGAGTCGAATCGCAGACCGCTCCATCATGCCAGTTCTGAAGAGCAGAGAGGAGATCTGGGCTGGCAATGTTCAAGGTAGGTCTCGGCTTTATATCGATGGGAAGGTTCTCACCCTGCCCCAATCAGCTATTCAAAGCATGACTTAAAAAAAAAAAAGAAAAAAGTTTTAGTTTAACGTATAAAAGTTAAACTCTCAATCTACAAGTCATTGGTCATTCAATATCTTTGAATATCATCAACACCGTTAGACTCATATACTAATAGTAATATATACACTATATTGCCAAAAGTATTTGCTCACCCATCCAAATTATCGGAATCAGGTGTTCCAATCACTTCCATGGCCACAGGTGTATAAATTCAAGCACCTAGGCATGCAGACTGTTTTTACAAACATTTGTGAAAGAATGGGTCGCTCTCAGGAGCTCAGTGAATTCCAGCGTGGAACTGTGATAGGATGCCACCTGTGCAACAAATCCAGTCGTGAAATTTCCTCGCTCCTAAATATTCCACAGTCAACTGTCAGCTGTATTATAAGAAAATGGAAGTGTTTGGGAACGACAGCAACTCAGCCACGAAGTGGTAGGCCACGTAAACTGACGGAGCGGGGTCAGCGGATGCTGACGCGCATAGTGCGAAGAGGTCGCCAACTTTCTGCAGAGTCAATCACTACAGACCTCCAAACTTCATGTGGCCTTCAGATTAGCTCAAGAACAGTGCGCAGAGAGCTTCATGGAATGGGTTTCCATGGTCGAGCAGCTGCATCCAAGCCATACATCACCAAGTGCAATGCAAAGCGTCGGATGCGGTGGTGTAAAGCACGCCGCCACTGGACTCTAGAGCAGTGGAGACGCGTTCTCTGGAGTGACGAATCGCGCTTCTCCATCTGGCAATCTGATGGACGGGTCTGGGTTTGGCGGTTGCCAGGAGAACGGTACTTGTCTGACTGCATTGTGCCAAGTGTAAAGTTTGGTGGAGGGGGGATTATGGTGTGGGGTTGTTTTTCAGGAGCTGGGCTTGGCCCCTTAGTTCCAGTGAAAGGAACTCTGAATGCTTCAGCATACCAAGACATTTTGGACAATTCCATGCTCCCAACTTTGTGGGAACAGTTTGGAGCTGGCCCCTTCCTCTTCCAACATGACTGTGCACCAGTGCACAAAGCAAGGTCCATAAAGACATGGATGACAGAGTCTGGTGTGGATGAACTTGACTGGCCTGCACAGAGTCCTGACCTCAACCCGATAGAACACCTTTGGGATGAATTAGAGCGGAGACTGAGAGCCAGGCCTTCTCGTCCAACATCAGTGTGCGACCTCACAAATGCGCTTCTGGAAGAATGGTCAAAAATTCCCATAAACACACTCCTAAACCTTGTGGACAGCCTTCCCAGAAGAGTTGAAGCTGTTCTAGCTGCAAAGGGTGGACCGACGTCATATTGAACCCTATGGATTAGGAACGGGATGTCACTTAAGCTCATATGTGAGTCAAGGCAGGTGAGCAAATACTTTTGGCAATATAGTGTATTTTCTCATAATGGACTCAACCAGTTTATCACTGAATTGGCCAATTGACTAATTCTAGTACAACTTGAGAAAAATGATGCTGTTTGTGGTCATCACAACTATCAGTGTTTCCTGTAGTCTAATTTCTGGTCATGTAACAAACAAGTAGAGTGTTCATAACAGCTCTGATCATAGTGTAGTTTTTGAACTGTCTCCCTTTGTGTGGCTAAACTGTTTGAATGTTTTTAGCGGGGTACCAAGCACTTCACTTCTGACAGATGTCACTTCATGGTAAAACATACTAAAAAATAACCTCAGACAAAAAAAAAAGAGAGACAAAAAGCATTAACCCACGTAGACCATATCGATTTATGTGGCAAGTCCATTTTTGGTTCAAACTTAAACTGCCACACATGACAAACAAGGCCCATTTTATACTCATAGCCATTGTTTGAAAAAAAAAACAGCATCCGTTGTGTCCGTGCCAGTGTGAGGAGGACAGAGAAGAACGAGGGGATAACAGAAAAACATTCTTTATGCAGAAGAATAAGGGAAAAACTGGTGTCTCTCCTGGTGCTTTGTGAGGCAGCCTGGTGTTGAGATAAGGGATAACGAGGCTCTGGCTGCAATAAGCATAGCAAAACGAAGAGTTGCACGGCTCCACCAGGGAAAAGTGGTCTAGACAATATTAATAGTGCAAAAGCAACTGCATGTGGAAGCTGCGGCCTGTTTTACTGCTGATCTTGTGCTCTTTTTTTGCCTGCTGCCAAGCAGTTTGTGTAAAAGTGTAAAAAAGCTTGTAAGAAGAGGAGGGAACAATTTTCCAAGAGGTATGGTGACCAAATCTAAAAGAGCGGAAATGAGGATACAATCAGCTCCATAAGAGACTTTTCGATTGAATGTGTGTCTGATTTATCCTCCAGTGAGCAAACAGTTTTGAAACAGAAAATGAGCAAAATCCTTCATTCTGTCACATTGTCTTCTTCCTGCCAATGGAGCAGCTCCAGGATTTGTCTCTTGGTGGCATCGTGGATTAGACTTGTTGGCTGAACTGTTTCTAGCCTCGGGGTAACACATCTCAAATCTAAACCGTGCCTCTCCCCACATGTCGAATCACAAGATCTGACGTAACTGTCTAATTGTAGTGCACATCTTTGTCGAATTAAAGGTGGGGTGACAGCTAGTGTGTCCCTCTTTAACAGCTTTAGCAACGGGCTCGCTTTATTAACATATGCGGCTCAGGTCCCAGAGATTGAAAACAAATGTTCCAATCTCTGCCTGCCGTTCGGCAAGTTTGGTGGAGCTGCGGGTGAGTCGCGTTTGTAGGACGGAGATAAGAAGCGAGAGATGATGACAGAGAGAGCAAGCAAGGGGTTAAGGTGTGGCAGAAGGAAAAAGAGGAAGACAGGAAAAGACGCAGGCGGTAAATCCCGAGGGAGATTCGATGTCAGTGGATGAAGGAGTCAGCTTTGTAGACAGATGTAGCTGTGAGTGAATAAGCAACAAGGCCTGGGAGGAGTGTGCTGTTGCTGCGTCGTGATGCTGCACGGTTTTAGAGAGTGGGCTGGGTGGAGGGGATTACTGGATCCCAGTCTCCTGACAGACAGAAAGCACGGCCCTCTTTCCGAGCGGTCGACCGTGAACAGTGCGGCAGCAGGGAATTGCCATGAATATAAGGGCGTCGAGATGATGACGCTCGCGCTCACAGACAGCCGGCTGAGTCAGTTTTGGACACGAGCCTTGTGTGGCCAGCTTTACAAATGTTGATTGAGTCGTCGGAGGATTACAGGTGCTGAGCAGCCTGGTGTTTGTTGTTTACTCGGAGCCACTTGCAGAGGGAGAAGTGCAAAGCATGAAGCTGCAGAGTTCCTCAGAAATTTCTCTGACGTTCGTGACTTTTTGAGTTGGAAAAAAAAAAAAACTAAATTACATGTCTTTCACAGAGAAAACAAACCAGGGAATTCTTAACTGTTACTACGTTGAGAGTTTTGAGCAAAATAATCATTTGGTCACCCTCTAGCTTTGGTGCTTCTTCCTATCAAGAGAATGGTACATGATACGGTTAGCAAGGGACTTTGAATACATCCGCTATAAAGAAAAAAAAAGAAGACAGGCCACTGTAAAATGTAAATAGAAACAGAACAGTAATTTATTAATCATGAGCCAATGCTTTATTCACAAAAGAAGAACATTTCAACATTATATCTCAGCAAAATTGTAACAAAAGGCTGGAAAAGTAGGTGGTGCCAAAACTGGAGTTCCATCCATCCATCCATCCATCCATCCATCCATCCATCCATCCATCCATCCATCCATCCATCCATCCATCCATCCATCCATCCATCCATCCATCCATCCAGTCTGGAAGAACATGTTGCTATTAATTAGATTGATTGTCAACAGTCTATTAAGATAATTAGGCGCAAAGAGCACCTCAAAAAAGTAAGAGAAGAAGAAGTAAGAGAAGATAGAAAAACATAACACTGGGTTTGAAATGATAATATTAATTTATGATCTACATTTTACATTGGGTCAAAATTAGGGTTAGAAATTGCTCATTCAATTGATTCAATCCATCCCAAAGTCTTAAAATCTAAATTTCTATTTACATAATTATATTACTCAACAAGAATGTCAGGTCTGAAAACTTTGGGAGAAACAGCAAACCTTAATAAATGGCAAACACCACAACATGATTGGACATGCACAACATGGTCCAACAAAGCACCCAATCATCCTTTGCAGCTTGAATGAACATATAGAGCAGGGCCATTGGATTGCCAGTTGACAGCTCAACTGGCGAACGTCTCAGTCAGAACAATGACGACATCACCGAACGCTTTCGTAGGTTGTGGTCAGTGAAGCATATTTGCTGACCTCAATGCTCAAATGTTCAGATTATCAGGAGGGACTCTTTCTTGTGTGACTTTGAATGTTGATGATGGATGTGATCAGATGACGTTAGTAGGAAAATATAACTAACAATTACAAGAAGTATATCACAGTCCAGCTCCATTGCAAAGATGAATGCACATTTTCAGTTTTCAGTTGTGCCTAAGACATTAATTCAGGTATATAGAGCTATAGAGATATGAAAATATGGTAATAATGATAGAGGTGATTATATAGGTAAGGCTAAGTTCTGGGCAAGGATGTATGGTTCAAGTGTACGGAATGTTAAAAACCCTAACTTTGAACTTCTTCTGAACCCCATTTTTTAGGGTGTATTCTGTTATGAGGCATTGTTGCTGAGTTTATAATGATCATCTTTTGCTTATGATGAAATATTTCCTCTTTAATAATGGTGGTCTCTACCAGGATCTAGTAGGGGATGAGGGTATAATGTGTGTCCCATGCCAGGGCCTGTGTAACTTGGAACCAATTTTCTCCAATGACGCACTCGGTTTCAGACAGTCAGACTTTTAAAAAGCCACAGAAAACCACCCTGTCAACATGTAGGGTGGAGCTTGACATTCAAGTCTGTGATTTTAGATTTAAGTGTATCCACCTGCAGCATTTAGCATATTTTTTTTGCTAATGTAATCAAGTAGTAAGATTTTTTTGTGTGGTTGTATTTGTCTCCCCTCAAGGGAGTGCAAGAGTCTCGACAACTGCTTTTTTTGGTCTCTTTTGGTCCACAGTTTTTGGTCTTGTTCGCCTTTTTCTGTGCAATTGTAGGGCACCGAGGTCCTAAACTGCTGCTTCAGGGGTTAACTCAAAGCCTGAAGTACGGGCTACTGTGTTATTAGTCTGTTGTTAGTGGTTAATTTGCCCAATGGCTTTGACGTCAGCAGTGTGACGGTCACAGACAGTCCAGACTAACCAAATGTGAAATTTTTGTATCTTTTTTCTTACATATATCTTACACAACTGCTGTTTATGTGAAAACCTGGGTTGGAAACACAAGATATATCTTCCAAGAAATCTTTCCCCTTTATGTACAGTATGCCCTTCTTGCTCCTGCTCTCTCTCAGCCAGAGATTTTCACTCCACTTGAAAATGATCCCAGACATGGTTTTGCAAGGTTGTTTTACAGCCCAGTTTTGGTGGCTTTACATTTGTGCTCATTATGTTTCTTCTTTAAAAAAAAAGAGAAGTTTTTACTTCATTCTGATGATTTTACTTATCTTTTAGACATTGTTTCTTTTTGTGAAAATATTTTCATCAAATTAGGTTGTTTGTTGTGTCATTTTTTTGTTGGTATTCTGCCCAGCAATGATGTATCTCTTTGTGGTTAATATTCTCATTTCATTAATGCGCAAAAATATTTATTTCAATCGTCTTTGGGATTAGTTTGCATGTATTTGTGATGGCAGGCCTCCGATTTTTGTCATTTTGTTTTTATTCAGATCATATTAAATCATTTAGCTGTAACATTGGACCAATTTCAATTTTGTCAGTGTCAGTGGATGAGGGAATCAACTTCATAGACACATTTTAATTTGAATTGAATCCTTGTTCCGTTTTTTCAGTCAGATTATGTGTCTCATTGTTTTGTGTTTCTCTGTAGTAATATTTCCATCCTTTTGTTGCTTTTATCTTTCATTTTGTACATGTCTTTAGAATGTTTCTGTGATCTTGTCTGATACTGGTTTTATCTTGAGTATCAATTTCCTGATCAAGGCGATGGCTCTCCGGAGTCCTGTGTGGCTACTGATTGGTGATATTTGTTGAACTAGGATCTAAATTTACATACATTCTCAAACCTAAGAAGCCTCTTACTTCTCCTCAGTACCTAGTCATGTGTAACTGTGAAAGCAGGAGGAAGAGCTAAGAATAGAGAAAATGGGGGCCAGCTTTGTGATGCTGCCTCAACCCACGATGCTCTGCTTATTTCTGTTTTCCGAACAAGCACTATACCAGATTTTGTGGATGTATTTGCGTGGGTTCTCTAAAATCTGTTAATAATACAGATTGCTAATATTGTAATATTACTAATCTGAGTTTTTATTGAGGTATCAGATGCAGAAATTTAGCTACAGATGGTTCTTTTATCCTGTGTGCATTCAGTAAGTAACATGAGCAGAAAATCACATGCAGGGATTTCATCAGAAACTGTCACTTTTCATTTCATGCCAAAGGGAGCCCTTTTGAAGCTCTTTCTCTGACAGTCAGGGAACAGGCTGAGAGGATTTTTTTAAGTTTAATTTAGCTTCAGATAGAAGAGACTGATGGAACAAAAGACAAGATCTATGATCTGAGAAGGGGGTCAAGGTGTGGAGATGAAAGGACATGGGGGGATTAGAAGCTGAATGAGTAATATTTGATGATGCTGTTCCCAAAAGATCCACACGGGACGTGAAAGCGTTCTCCTGAGAAAAGCTGTCATGCATTTATTTAGCCTAAGAGAGTATGATAAACTGAACAATTTAGAAAGATGATTAAGAGCCTAATGTCACGGTTATGGATGGATGGATGGATGGATGGATGGATTTGTATTATTTCAGACAACTCTGAGAACTTTGGGGTGATTTTATGTCATGTCTTGTTTTCTCAGCTGACGTTTATTTATTTAGATACATGAGTTCCCACATCTCAAGCCTGTGACACATCACAGAAGTAGTTTTCACAATTTCTGGCTAGTATTGGTGTTAAAGAATAAGACAAAAAAACAGTCATTGTAATTCTAATTTTGTATAATAGCTGCATCCACAGAGGTCAGAGTATTCCTGTAGAATAAATTTAAGTAAAACCAACAGAAAAGAATAAAAAAGCCATGGTCCTCAAAGAAAGATTGGAAGGAACTCCCTCTGCAAAACATGGTGTTATTCAACAATTTAAGGACTCGAGAGGAATATATAGGGTGCAAGCCTAAGCTGAACACCCACAATCTTCAATCCCTCTGACAACACTGAAAGAAAAAAAAATCCGAAATTGCTTGCAGCCAATATAAATATGTGGGCTGGGGTTACAACTGGAGGGCTTTGTAAAGCACCACAATGCTAAGTTACATTTTACACATGTTACATACCAATAAAAGCCTCCCAGTCCAATAAAAAAAAACATCCTGTTAACCCTGTCCAGAGGTGGCATTGATTTTCTTTGGGTTTTAAGGCATTTATTTAAACTGTCATGCAGCGGGAGCATGCTTTCTTGTCAGACCAATCAGTATTCAATGATTTAAAAAAAAGAAAAAGGTTGCCAAATGCACAGATCTAATTGTAAAGAAGTGTTATCAGCAACAAGTAAAATTTCTGATAGTATGGGGCTGTATCAGTGGCCTTGGAGAAAAATGAGTGAATAATTTATTTTTCTTTGATGGCAACATTAGAAAGTAGAGAAAGCTTGACTGTTATGAACCTAATTTATATTGTGCAGCGCACCAGAAATACAATAATCTGTGTATAATAACAAATACAGAGTCTGAGTTGGTAAGTTATAAATTTATGTTAAAATGTAATTTAAAAAAAAAAAGATTTCCTGCTTTTTCTGTTTTGAGTTTGCTTTCATCATTTTTAGCCAAAGCAGTCAGATAGAAGTTTTCCCACAAACCTTAGTCATGTACTGTCACATTATTCTTTCATGGGTTATGAGCTGTTCCAGTGGCAGTTAGTTTTCTTAATAACCTATGTTGGTTAAATTGTTTTTTGTCTGTGAACCTATCTCTATTTGATCCTCAAAGTGGGCAACTTGTCAATTGATTAAGAGTGACTTAAGACTGGAATGGATTTGCAGAACACATAACTGTAAACTGATGAGAACTAAATCGCTTCTCCTAGTGTACAGCCCAAAACATGAAGGAAAAACACAGGCTCAGCTCAGAGGCTCGGCTATGAAGGGAACCAGTTGACAGTACTTTTATAAAAAGCAGGTGATCAAAGAGATGAATTCCAGGCTAAAGAGAAGCTGCAAATCTTATGTTGTGATTAATTTGAGGGGAATGGAAAAGAAAAGAAAGACCACAAAGCCCCATTTGTGTTTGTCTGTGTTTAGCTCAAAAACAGAGCGGAAAACAAAGCTAACATTTAGGTGACTTTGATACGCTCACAGATGAACATATCTGAAGCTGATTTCTTTTGCATCCCTCACCTCTTTCACACATGGTTTCACCTTCCAGGTAGAAAAAATGAGACCTTTGTCAACTCTCTGTTCCTCCTCTCGTTTCGCACATGCTGAACAGCAGTCCTTCCATACACACGCCCAGCTGGCGTTGCATAATCAGCTATGTTGAGAAGGCACCATTTGTTAGAGAGGGGGAGCTCCACAATGCTGGCGGAATATGTGTGAGCACACATAAGGTGGAACAATTTGGCCTCCCTACTATCTCCTTTGCCAGCTTAGAAACACTTCGGTTGCTGATCAACTTTGATCCCCAGTGCCAAAAACATAATGAAAAATAGTTTTAAACATGCATACAAAAAGTTAGACTAACACGTTTTTAAATGGTTGGTGTAGAGTATTTTAAAGTAAGTTAATCCACTACACATTAAGAAACACACATTTAGCTTTTAGTACCGGAAGAAATCTGCTGTTCACTGACTTTGGGATAAGTCTGCTGGTACTGAGTCTGCAAAAATATTTTTATCCTCTCATTGCATGTTCTTTACATAATGACCATAAACCTGGTAAAAAAAACATTATTTAAAAAGAGCCTGTTTATTTAGTGTACCTTGTTGCAATAAGAATTTATTGTAATTTGACTCCACAAAATGACGGCCTAAGTACTATATATTAACCCAACGGCGTTTTAATTTGGCTTGGTTTAATTCCCATAGGCATGGAAACAGTTAAAATAAAAGCTTGGAAGATCAAATTATAGAAATGATGGCATACCCTTTGAAATTAAGCAAACAACTAAGTCCCAATCATATTAGAAATCAAACACAATCTATTTTCACTGAAGCAGAAATTGCATAACTCTGTTTACAGATTCCAGGTTGTCTTAGATTTCCCGCATTTAGCTAAGACAAACATGGGTTGACGATTGTTCTGATAAACACTTCTTCTGTATTCTCAAAAAATCTACACACATACTCACGTCCCACCAATGTTGCACTGGATCAATGCCCTGCCTTACCACAGCTATCAGCAAAATAAAGCTCAAAGTCAAAACTGGCTTTTTCAAGTGGTAAACAGCACAGTTGGCACATAACTGCAGAAAAAATCTTCAAGAAATGCAGAGTGATTCTGCTCTTTGACAGAATTTTGCAGTTTAACTGTGTCTCCACTCTTTAGGAGCAACATCATAACCAGTCGCTTTATTTTACTAATATTTTAAAACCAAAATAGGAATGAAACAGTAGTTAATCTAGACCCAAGTCTGTTTATAATAGTCCATTTACCACCGTAGATGTCTGGAACATACGTTTTGTCACTGGATATTCTGTTTGTTATAAAGTGCAGGTATACCATTGGCATAGAGTCTCCATGAATGTAAAAAAAAAAACGTCAACGGTTGTCTTGTTGACTGAAGAGGTTTGTCCACAGTCTCTATAATAATTAGGTGGAGATATAAATCAGATTGAGCCGATTCTCCAGTTTTCTATACCCATGAGCCAAAACCATGTTTTTGAAAAACTCATGAGAGCTCGAGCTGTTGAATGTTTTGTTCAGCCAGAGAAATAGTGGACAGCGAAATTGCTTGAACCATCAATGGAAAACTCTACTATCATGTTTCACATTTTCAGACTGTAGGGAACCCAGGAGGGAAATACATTTTCAACTGTGGCTGAAAGAGGGTCAGGCTGGCTATTTATGTACTGGGCTTTGGAGTAAAGCACTTTTCTGAAGTGAAACATGTTCCTATACTGCATCTACACACAAAAAACACTGATTTGCAATGATGTCATATAAATCTTGCCTTTTTCAGTTTTGTTCCAATTAATTATGTTACAAACATATTCTGAATAGAAGTAAACATCTCATTTTCTGGGGGTAGAAATGAACTTCTACTCAACCCTGTATGTTTTCTCTTGGTCAGCCTCTGGCCTACATACATTTAGTTGCAACAGAATAATAGTGGTCTAGACCCCATAAAGCACTTTAGCTCAAGAGAGGGACACGCCAGATAGTTGCTGAATTAAGTGTAGAAAATTAGACTGAACTCCAAATGGTTTCTGTGGGGTAATAAAGTCCCCAGGGAGGAGATTGCTAACTGTCAATATTTTGTTGTGCGCATGAGTATGTATGTTTTGCAGAGGTTTCCACATGAGCTTAAGCCTGCTTGCAGGGCCAGGTTTTTCCCCTGTAACAAGTACGTTGAATTTGAGGAGCTTACTGTGACATTATCATAAGTGGAATGAGCATATGGAGGATTCTTGAGAAGACAAAACTGTACTTAATGAACCACCAAAGGCTCACTTGGGTAAAATATTGATTTTTTTTTTTCCATTTTATATCTTGCTGGCCGTCTGCATGTCAATGGCAAATTGGCATAGAACTCAAACTACACAACTGTTAGGTCAGATACTTTTACAGATATTTTTCTCAGACTTTAGTTTCCAGTTACTTATGTATCTCCATCTTTGGATTTGAGCCTCTCCAATGTTTTACTAAACTAGTGAGTGTATCCATATCGCCTTAGTTGGTGTCACAAGAGCTGCATACATATTTGATATTAGGGCCTGCATAAAACTGAATCAGCCACAACCAATTTAAATGTACCGGTATTTGTTATTGAAAAAAGTTTAGAGAAACTGTTTCATCCTATTGCTTAAATTTTTGGCCCCTTTCATATGAAAATGTATGTGGTTTACTTTATAAACACCGTTATGACCATGACGGTAGACAAGCAGTTTGCTTTCATATTTCTGAGAAAACGTTTCTCTCCTATCAACACATGAATGTAAGAATGAACTGAAAAATGAGAGAAGATGTAAATAAAACTTTTGTTGGCTTCCAGTACTCATTATATATAGCTGAGCTCAGCAGTGACAAAAAATCTATTGCTGACTGATCAAAATGAACCAAATTTTAGGTTTAGTCTAAAAATATCTGAACTTTTAACAAACACATTTACTCTCTTTTTGATGAAGAGCAACACAGTTTGCGTTGAAGAATACTGCAGCTTCATTGTGTTGAAAACGATGCCATCACAGTGCACATTTGAGCCCACATGAGTGAAGGGGAGCTTTACACTATGGAACCTGCAGCAATCTCTAAGATGAATACAAAAAAATATAATAATTTTGCCTTTAGTGGCCTCAGAAGGAAATAATGGGGCTACTTCAAACTCTATTAAAGTCATATGAAAAAGAAAATACGCTGTCTTTCAGTACCATAGCTTTCTGTATGAGGTTATAATTAAAAGAAAAACATATCTGAACCTTTCCAGGTCCTTGAATGATGTAATTACAAAATTGAATAATAAACAAAAAGACACTGAACATGAAAAATATTAAATCGAGTTATGCTGTTTAAAAAAAGAAAGTGCAAGTGCATTATGTAATTAATTGGGTCAGTAACAGGTGCCGCTGATCAAATTGTGATGATTAACTGATCATTTTCCCCTCTGATTTTGCCTTATTTTGGAGCTAAATGATCTGGAATCATGGCCTTCAGCGAGTCAGCCGTGATGTTTCAAACCGATCAACGTGAAACTTTATATTGTGACCGGAAAATGAACAGCATGGCGAAAAACGCAAGGTGTGAAGATCCATTTGAAATGCTGTGGTGGGATCTGGCAGCTTTGCGACAATTAATGTTGCAAATCCGATGAGCATGTTCAAAGTTAAAAGGAGTAGTACAACAATCCAAAATCATGTGAAAGACAGATGATGTCACACTGAATAAAGTTTCTACTTGCAAATGTGGTTATACAAGCTGTTGATTAACAGGATCTGCTTAGTTAATGGCACTCTCCCTTTCTCACATTTTGGCAAAAAATACAAACATCTCCTGAGACAAAAAAGATGTATTTAAAAGAGAGTGTGCTCTCTTTTATTTTTGCTTGATTGAATGTCCGAAACAGATACTGTGCTTTGTCAAAGGCTTTGCTCTGTTCTGAAAAATGACCAACCCTGATCTCAGTGCTGTTGCCTCTACCAATGCGACAAGAGCTTCTTCCAAACTGTGACAAATCTGAGCCGAATTGTGGCTCGAGGACTTATCATCTCGAAACAACAAAGGCAAAGTGGTTATCCCACTTCCTTTCTACGCTTAACATATGCTCCACATTAATATCCAAGTAAGCGTAGGCAGGATAGACCGGCGCATTCTGTTCCACACTGGGTGCTTCAGGAAGACCGAAGATGTCTGCAGCCTCCGACCCCCCCCCAAAACTAAAAAAAAACCAGGAATAATCCCGTTGGTATGCCAGAGAGATATGATAAATCTCATTTCAATGACTCATTCCGGATTAGTCCTGAGCTGCGCTACGATTTTTGCCATAGAAACCATGAATCTGTGCGAAGCTCAGCTGTTTGCTTTGCTGTACATGATTACACTGACATGTCAGAAGATGTGAATAATTAATAAAATTACCAGAGCTCTGCCACCTGCGTAAACGGCGCACATCGCCTCTCCCAGTTTGGGGACAGCTGCTGCCGTGCTACAGCTGTTTAATATAGTCAAAGAAAGGGGAGGCAACTTTCTACATTGGTTTATTCAGAGAAACACAGTTGATTGCGGCAGTGATTGATGCTGTTCATTAAGGCTCATGATTCCAGCATCTCGCCCAGGAATATACCGGTTTTGGGGCCTTAGATCTCGACTGCAGTTAAGAACCACATTCCACTTTGTTGGCGTGTATTAAATCCAAACCAAACCTATTGGGATGGTCTATGGAATGCAGGTGAAAAGTCTCCGTTGTTGTCAAGCAACGCTTATAAAACCCTCAAACATGTGAGAAATGTGTTGCGGTGGTGAAAGAAAAAGAGAACGTATGAGGATTATGACATTAAAGAACTGTAACTATTAAAAAACAGTTGCCAAACATCAGTCGCCTGCTGTCAAACTCCTGCTGGAGCTATCCGTTTACAGCATTCAACCATTTTTAGGGGGTGACAGGTTATTACTATAAAAGTGACTTGAGTCATATAAATAATCAAAACACTTTAGAAATACTTTTTGTTTTTATTTTCAATGATATTTTTCACTGTGTGGTTAAGTGAACATGTCAATAGTACCGCTCAAGTGTACCTGACAATCCATTGAATTTAAGTGGGCTACTCCTGTCAGATTACGTTAACTATATTGCCTTTCTGATCATATGCAGTGCAATGCAACATATCAACACTCTAGAGATGTGGTAGAGCCTGATAATTATAGTCTATATTTGCTTCAGTGGAGTTCTGATCTTCTTCTCAGCCCGATGTTATGTGCACTCTCTTTTCACCTGCCATTTGTTCTGTGAGGACAAGCTGATTTAGATGGCATTTAATGGCCTGACTGATCACCTTGGATCATCTTTAGTAAACCGACGTGAATACGAGTGAGTGCAGTTCCTAATCAGCTCTGGCTGTTCTGTTTGTGGTCCGTGCCATTTAACAGAGCTCTGTGATCAATGCTCTTTGCAAATGTTAAAAACGATATGACCAATGCCGCAGAGTTCTTGGCATGATCCGCGTCAAGCCAGATGGTGCTTTATGTTTATTATCATAGATTGTTATAGAGTGTTTGTCGTCGTCGCTCCTGCATGTGAGGCTTTCTACTGGGAGGACACCCATGGAGAGCCGTTAGAGCTTTAGTGCCTGTCCCAGTTGCAGCCATTTGTTTTTCCTATTCAAGTTTTTCTTTTCTTCTTTTGTTCAGTTGAAGTTACTTTGTTTCTCTCAATCCCAGTCATTCCTGTTTCCACTTTGAGTCACTAACTCTCTGAACTTAGACCCTTGCGGCAATTTTCTCAGTCGTGGGACGGCAGTGCCATTCCTCACTTCTTGATCAGCTGATATACTTAAAGCTGACTGCTTATCAAGAGTCAGCTGTCAAAAATTGAGGAGGAAGTGAGCTGAATTGAGATGAGATAGGCTTATGGAGAAAAGAAGATGCAAGCCATGTCTCCCATCAGTCATCATTCATCACGAGGAATGTGACGTCCCTGGCAAACAAGATGGATGAACAAGCAGCAATCACTTGAAGTCAGAGGCAATAACGGAAGAGTAGCTAAATGTGCTTTAAGGAGGCATGCCTGATCAAGGATATTAGATAATGGGCTACAAGTTTGTTTTTTATTGCACAAAGTGCACATACATCCATCTAAATTTCAATACAGCTGATTCCTAGGGGTTTGGGGGTAGGGGGTAGTTGGTGTGTGTGTGTGTGTGTGTGTGTGTGTGTGTGTGTGTGTGTGTGTGTCAATGAACCAAACCCTGCTCACCATCCTCTCAAAGAGCGCTTATTCTCACCTGGACATTGAACTATGTGTTTTTCAATTGGTACAA
Organism: Menidia beryllina; assembly: GCA_013363375.1. NCBI lineage: Eukaryota > Metazoa > Chordata > Actinopteri > Atheriniformes > Atherinopsidae > Menidia > Menidia beryllina. Next base: position 2,704,896 of record JABUIW010000017.1, on the reverse strand, counting down.
AACAGGTACAGGGAGAAGCTGGAGTGAGAAATCCAGAAAAAACTTAGAAAAAGATGTAGATTGGCATGAGGACCTTGTCTTTACACAGGCACACTGAAAGGGCCAAAAAACAGATATAAAACAAAAACATATCAGTGTGCCAGGCCTTTTGCCCTCTGATAACTAGGATAGGCCCCAGCACCCCAAGTGACTATCAGGAATAAGCGGAGGAGAAAATTAATGGTCATCCATCCATCCATCCATTATCAATACCGCTTATTCCCTGTTGGGGTCGCGGGGGGAACTGGAGCCTATCCCAGTGGTCAACGGGCGAGAGGCAGGGTACACCCTGGACAGTCCGCCAGTCCATCGCAGGGCCACATACAGGACATACAAAGACAAACAACCACTCACACTCACATTCACTCCTAAGGGCAATTTCCCCAATCTCCAATCAACCTAACATGCAGGTTTTTGGACTGTGGGAGGAAGCCGGAGAACCCGGAGAGAACCCACGCAGACACAGGGAGAACATGCAAACTCCACCCAGAAAGGCCCTGGTTCCCCCGGGATTCGAACCCAGAACCTTCTTGCTGGGAGGTGACAGTGCTAACCACCACACCACCGTGCCGCCCCAAAATTAATGGTCATTATACCTCAATTCTTTATTTTCTTTCTATTTATATAATTTTCCTTGGCTTTCTATTAATCAATAATAACCGTCCAAATGTTTTTCGTTTTATCTTCATTTCACAATACAGTTCTTATTAAGCTGTTGTAACATTTTTTTTATTTGAAAATACAAATGTATTTATTCACTAATTCCAATTAGCATTTTCTCCCAAAATTTATTTGGGCCTTCTTTGTACATTTCCCTCTCTTTTACATCCATTATAGAAATAAAGGACATGGATAGTAATGTTGAAGGGGTTGGAAGTGGGTTCTCTGGTGGTCATGAAGGAGGAAGGAGTGCAAGATTTGACAATACTACAAACCCACTGCATTTAGAACTAGTCATTCACAGAAACACATTAAGGAGAAGACTCCTTCCACTATGATGTTGATGTGACTGTTAGAAGAACTGCCCAACACTACACTTTGACACTCATTAATTCAGCTGAAGCAAACTAGCACTTAAACAACCACTTGTGCAATAATAAGGCAGTACATTGTACAGCATAGTCATTATGTGCGCCACAGTTTTTGATCACAGAGTACACAAAACAAACTTTCAAATTTACTACTTGATTTTTCTTGTCAAATTTGTGTACATGTATTTTTTTAATATGTTATAAAAATACTTATTTTTCAAATTGTTTGTATGTCTAAAAAAACGGCAAACTTGAACATCTTTAATGAAGATCAACAGTTTTTGTATTTCTGCATTAGGTGCTGCCTGGGGCTCAGGTGTCTGAATGTATGGAAAACATTTTTCCAAACGGCAGCGCACACATTTGAACCCATACCAATGGGTTGCATGTGTGTCATCATGTTTCAGATGGCTTGTTATGCCTGTAGTGAATCACTTGTTCCCACATATTGCCACTCACCCATGTTCTCTTTCGACAACAGATGTTGATGTAATTGCTGTTTAAGTGCGACAATGGCCACTCAAGAGCGTCTACATTCGTACGTTGGATAAACTTGGATTCAGTGTTTTGTTCTATTATGCTGCGAGTAAATAATCCCACTCTCGACACAAATCGTTTAAATGTGATTCACTGGGGACTGTCGATTGACAGTGGCAGTGCAGTATGAAGGTCTCCCGCTCAGATCGACTGCGTTCTCTGCTGCAATTTCTCTTTGTTTGCCTGCCCCTGTTTCGGAGATTCATTTTTAATGTTAGGCATGTTAAATGGCAGCACACTGAATCTCTGTCTATAGAAGTGCATCAGCTTACGTCATATCTGTATACACGGGCGTGCATGTATCTTCCAGCCCATCTGGGTGTTATGTGGAGCCATATCTGAAGTGTTACTATGGAAACCGAGCCCTGCTGTTTTATAGAAAAATATATCCAGATGAGTCTTTCTCTTCTCCCTTGTCACACTTCTTGTGTGACTTTTTGAAATTTATTTTTTTAAAAAGATTCGTTTTTCTTCACTGACCTATTCCTCAGTCATCTCTTAATCAAAACACAGAGGATTGAGCCATTTTTACTTTCTTGGCATTCCTCCTTTTTTAACCCTCTCTCCACCTTTGTCACTTTTTGTATCCATACGTGCTAATCCCATCTTCTTTCATTTTTTAAAAACTTGAGCTGTGTTTCCACTCCACACCATCTTCCATCTTCCATCACCCTCGCCCTCCCTCCTCCGGGTTTCTTATTACCATTCCTTCCTCCACCTCCAACTCTTTTGTGTATGTCTCTATTTATTCTTCCCTCTCCCTACTCTTCTCTCTCCTCTTGTTTTCTCTATGTTGCCTTCCTCCCACTTCCTTCCTCCTCCTCCTCTCTTTTTCTCAGCTTTGTTGTCCTCATGGAGAATCCAGCATGTGCACCTGCAATTAAGCCTGACAAACCACTGGTAATTAGACCTCTGAAACCGTGTTTTTTCTTTTTTCTTTCAATGTTTTGTTCACAGTGCTTAGCCTCCTCACTCTTTACTTGCCCCATTTCCCCCGTCTCCTTTCTTTATGTTTTCCTCACAACTTCATCTTTCACTTTTGTTTTTTCGTAGGCTTTTGGGTTTCGATGACATGCTTACTGGATCAGATCCTCAACAAACAGTCAACTTGACAATGTAAATAACAGATTAGCAGAAGTGGCGTGCGAGGGATAAAGAAAAACTATGCTTTTACTCTGCCTTTGTTTATCCATCTATCAAAGTGTTCTTCCACGCTTAATTTAGGATATAAGCACAAGCATATTCTCATTAAGATTCTCGAGCTACATCGTTGCAGGAAATGCCCAAATTTGTACTCCCTGTTAACTTTTCACAGCAGGCTGAGACTAATTGCTTTTCTCCCAGCCTGCCACCTCTCTCTGCTTGCATCTTTCCCTCTCATGCCCTCTCTCTATAATTTTCCCTTCATGCTCTTCTTTAGTAATCTTTGTATGTGGAGGGGCCATAAGTACCTGTAAACATAGGTCAAGTAGCAGCCAGGGGGATCTTGCATGGTTGGAGGGAGCAGCTAGAGTCGTATGATAAAAATACTCTGGGGAATGATTTATTGACTTTTTTTAGCCTTGTTTTCAAAGACCTTTATAGTACTTTATCACAGTGTGATTCTGAATAAATTGCCCTATTTAAGGTGCTAATGATGAAAAGTGATTTAAAAAAGATAAGACAAAAAACGTGTAAAAAAGTTTAGCTTCCACTTGCTATATCAAATGAAGATAAAGTATAGCAGTGGAAGCTAGATTAACCTTATAAAGTGATACAAGTCAACCAGGCTTCTTGTATTTGCATTATATTTGCTCTTATATGAATTAATTGCATCTAAATGAAAGACATGACTGCATACATACATCCCCTTTCTTAAAAACACCTGTTTGAAATAGAACTGACTGGTTGCTTTATCAAATGTGTTGAAATAATCAACAGTTATCCCCGATGGGGAAGAACAGTTTCCCTTTTTTTGACTGTAAAAAAAAAATCCGGTTTAGAGGATCAAGCAGAGAAAGCAGTGAAAGTCGTGTGTATGTGAGAGAGAGAAGGGGGAGACAAAAAGAGGAGAGACACTCAGTGCAGCTCTGTTGGAGTGTCTAATGGTCACTTAGCCTGGCAGTGAGTCGATGACGCTCTGAGGTTGTCAATCTGTCAAAATGCACACAGTGTTATCCAGCCTCCCTCAAAAACCCACAAGGATCTCCACATACACACATAACTCACTATATAGTGGCTGCTCCGTCTATGATGTTTGCCACAGGGTTCCTCACAGGGAGTCAACACACAGTATAATGGATTTGGCATTGTCACCTGATGCTCTGTGAGAAGAAGATTTCTATCTGTGGATTTCATAACCTGCTATGTGGGAAATGCAGTTTCTTTTGCAATTAGAGAGTACTATAAGCGGTGGCTTTTCTGCATTTTAAAATCCTGATTTTTGTTGGATTTTTATTCCTTATAACCATATCATACATATCCCCACTTTAGTTTTTATAGACACCCGTCACTGTCAGTCCAAAAATTAGTACTGTCACGATTTATGTGTGCACTTTAGGTGATGTGGATGTAAACTGGGGCTGCAGTTATAAAAATCTGTCTTTTTATAGCCGTCTAACTGAAACACGTCTCCTTCCAAATACGACCCCAAGGGACATCCTCTCATGCTGGCAAATATAACCTTTGAATAAATGTGAAAAATATTTGAGCAACTGAAGCTGAAGTTTAACCACTATGTCCATTAAGGTATGGTTTTGTTGTTTAAAGGATCTTTTTTCAAATCTATAATCATAATTTGCTTTCTGACTCTAATCAAATGATTTTACTATCTTAATACAGCCAGGAAGTAATGAGAAAAATGTTGCTCAATCAACCATTACAATGCAACTCAGACGTGAAAAAGAAGCTGTCTTAACAGCATTCTATTATTGTTTGGGTGGCATTTGACATTTTGAACTAACAACATAAGGTTTTGGGTCTGACCATCTATTTTGTAAGGTTATGCTTAGCCCTGACTAGTAAAATTGTAAGTGGAGCTTCAATCTCCCCTTTAATCAAAGAAGCTTTTGCTGCCCAGTAACATGCTGACATGCTGACGAGTTGGAATTTAAGCTGCATCTGTTAAGGATTTAAACTTTGGAAAATATAGTAACAGCGCAATCATTTAGGTTTTTATTGCGAATCTGCAGCATTTATGACTGTGTACCAATGTAGCTTTTTCACAGTCTGTCATGAGACTTGGTTGACTCACAGAGTTGTGAGTCAAATGTTAAAATTATCCAGCATCTCATCTGCAATCAGAGATTTTAGATTAGAATAGTTTCTCTATTTTGGTGTAATCACAAAGGACCTCAAAGGACAAATATATTGCAAAAAACTTTCTAAAACCAATAAAATATATCCCTATAAGAAAGAGGCAACTCGTTGTTTTAGTATAGACGCCTAGTTGTACTAGTTAGTGGGTTGAATTGGGACTGAGCCACACCTGTGATGGATTTTTATATTCCTCCGTTAGCCCAGTTTTTTTAATTTAGCGTATGAGGATAATATGGTTTGTACCATTAGCATCTGTGAGCTTGATCATCCGACAGTCCTGACTCCTTTTGAGACATTCAGTTCAGGGCAGGTTTGTAGACAAGTCCAGGTTAAAGTGCTAAATTCCTTCTCATCCACAGCATTGGCCTCGCAAACTGATCATTAACAGTTTGATATTTCCCAGACTTATCCGGGGGGAAGTGTTATTCAGTTCACCTGTCAATGGTCAATTTGATTCAATTTGATTTATGTTGTGCCAAATCACAACAAGGGTCGTCTCTTGGCAGTTCAAAGATAGAGTCCAATCCAGTCCAATCCAAACCAATTTGATTGATAAAGCACTTTAAATCGACTACAATGCTGTGCAGAAAAAAACAAACAAAATTTAAAAGAATAAAATACAAGAACAGATGAGAAGACATTGAAAAAAATATGCAGCTAAAACAATAATAAAGCTCAAGAAAATTACACTCCAGTTAACTTTAATACAGTCATAATCCCGTCAGTTCCAGTTCATTAGATTACAAATGCATCCAACGGATAAAATTAAAGAACATTTATCAGCAAAGGAAACCATTAGACTGCACCAAATAGTCTTTTCAATCCATCTTTATCATGCATGAGGTGACTGTGGAGAGAAAAAAACTGTCTTAAAACACAAAGAACTGCTGGGTAGCATCACTGGTATGTGAGTGTAATTGTTATTTTATTCTGTTGTTGCGTTTTATTAACTGTCTCTCTTGTCTCCCCCTCCAGGGTTGGCATTTACACTCCTCCACAATGCCTGTCAGCCTCCGCCCTTCTCCCTCCCATCTTCAGGACAAGTGCTCGGTGTCCCCTTCCTCCTCCTCTCACCCCCCTCATCATCCTCAGCTTCGGCTGACCCTGCCCTTCCTCTCCTGTTCCTTTTCTCTGCTCCTCCTTTCCATCCTTCTCCTGCCTGCCTGCGAGTCCCGGAGGGGGGGAGGTCCGGGATCAGGGCCCGGAGGTGCCCCGGGGGGACAAGGAGGCCAGAGGGGAGGTGGGAATCAGAGGGGTGTTGTCATCCCTCCTCCGTACTCTCCCGGTTTACCAGCAGTACCCCCTATTAGCCCCAAATTGATAAGCTCGCTGAGTATCGCTGTCATTCTGGTTGGCAACTCAAGTGAGGTAACCTTGGGGGCCGGACTTGAGAAAGAGGACTTCCTCCACATCCCGTATCCTCCCAAAGTCGAGGTGGTCACTATGAATGAGACTGACCCGAAGAGCATTATAAATCGGATCTGCACGCAGATGACCAGGAACTCTCTTCAAGGCGTGGTGTTTGGTGACGACACAGATCAGGAGGCCATCGCGCAGATACTGGACTTCATTTCTGCTCAGACACACATTCCTATCCTGGGCATTAGAGGAGGGTCCTCAATGGTCATGGCAGCCAAGGTAGGAAAACGAACAGTCTATAGCAACCACAATCGAATCATGTAGTTTCCTCGAAAAGAGATTATGCTTAAATTGCTCAATTAATTACCCTCAAGACACTGTTAAATCAAGTCAGATGGAACATTTAGAATTAAAAATCACTGACAAAACCATTTATTCAAATTTCTCTCATAATTAACTTGTTTTAATTTGTGCCAATCTACAAAAAAAGTACATTCCATCCATTTTCCCTCACTTCGTTTGAAGATGTATCTCTTTCCACTCAGTGTTGCTCCTCATTCCATCCCTGCAGTTGGTTTCTCCTGTTAATTGATGACATAACTGGTATATAACAGGACCTAAAACACGAAAGTAAACAGTGCATGCTGTGTCAGAAACATCTTTTGGATTGTACTGAAGCTTTTTGGTGCAAAACACAAAACAACATAAAAAAAAGCACTTTAACAAAACTGAAACAGCCAAAACAGTTCACAAAACAAATTGATGGAAAAGAAATGACATTTTGAAAATATGACATTTAAGAGAATATCGATAATTGGACTTGCGGTTGTGACAAAGCAAATAATATGGAAATGCAACCACAAAACAGCCCGCACAATATTTTTTAAAACCATATTTCTCAAAACTGTATCAAATTTTTAAAGAGGCATATTCAAGTAGTTTCTAAATATTTCACAGGGCACGAGCAAAGAAGTAATTGTATATCGATAATGAATAATGACAACAGAAAGGTTGAAGCAGCGTAGGTTGTCCTACTTCATAAGATTTCTGGAAGACATTTAAAATTAAGTCAGGATGTTAAAAGACTTTTCATTAAGAACCAGTTGAACAGAGCAATCAGTGTGACTGTCATAGCATCAGTTTATCGAACTTCTTTACATGGTACAGGCTAACAGAACAAAAGAAGAAGGGGAAAATATCTTGGAAAATATTAAAGGCAGAGTTTCTTTTATCTGATATCATAGATGCACATAACGGCGAATGGATCACAAAAACATGCACACAACTGTACCCATAAAAGTGTGCTTGATCCCTTAATCTGATACTGTTTGACTCGAACCAACATACATTTTTCGGTGGATAATAAGTGGAAAAAGTTCCATTTTATTTTCTCATGCAGTTTCTGTAAAATATGCATATGGTTTTTCCCTAATTAAACCACACAAAAGGGTAAATAAGGTACAATATGTTCCTCTCCCTGGTAGTCATTTTACGGACATTACAGTAAAGTATGTTTGAACTGCTATATCTGATTGAATGTTACCCAGCATCCTGTCATAATGTTATATAGACTTTCACTTGATAGTCTTTATTAGTATTTCTCAGTTTGACTGTCAAGGTAGTTGCTCTTCTGTAAGTGACTGTGTTCATCCAACTGTGCACACACCCTGGTTACTTTGCAAAAGCTGCAGCAGAAACTGCAGCTTAAAATTTTTCTCTCACTCACATACCCGAGGGCAGATCTTTGCACACCTAGATAATTATTGTTGAACAACATGATAAATCTTGAGAATCTGAAATGAAGCCCTCAAGGACTGAGTCCTTTTTGGACTGTTTTTTTTTTGTTGCATGAGCATAATTTGACGTCTGCTAATGTGAGCTCTCGGGCTAAGTTCTGCTTGATCTCTCACACGGCCCAATGTGCCTCAGGACAAACTTAAATTTGCATGTTGTCTAAAGAGACACAACAGCAAGTGGTATTACGGAGTCAAATGGTTTACTCCCCCACCCAAAAAAAGATGGCTATGAATTGAAGGCTTAAAAAGGGAGCTGATTTACTCTGGACCTGTTGTATTTTGACTAAAGCATGTCACAGATCTCAGGAAGTTGTATAAACCAATGAATAAAAGGTATAGTCTAGCATAGGCTCTTTATAATCTAGAAATCAAACGGTTTGGCTTTACTTGTTGGTTCATAGAATGTTTGAATCAAAGATATTTCTGCACTTAAATGAACAAATAACAATCTGCAGGCTTTCCAGCGCCTCTGCAACATTGTGATGAGGCCTTTTTTTCCTCTTTTTTCCAAACGAGATTGCATCACTATAAAGGTAAATGTGCTAAAAAATACAATGAAAGGAATATAAGGATTAACAAATATATGAAAAATAATAGGAATGAGTAAAAATGATTAAAGAAGACAGCAAATGTGAAAAATGTCAAGAAAAAAGCAGAGCTTGCCAAACACGTAATTACCTCATCAAGACAGGTCTTAAAATTAGCGTGATATAGGTCAAAGTATGACTAATATGGTAGACTATTTAAAAAAAACAACAACTCATCAGATAATATTTATGTGTTTGTGTGTGTGATTGGGTGGGGATTAGACATAATTTTATACTTAGAATAAGTTTCAGTTTTAGAGATGATATCACCTACAAAGTGATTACTGTTCACTTGGCATTTTCTAGTCAAGCCTTTATTCTTTCTCTGCAACACACGTTCATCAGTCACACGCTCACACATAGAGAATGAGGGGGTGAGTGTGATGGGCTCTGTTGGCATGGCAACCACATGCTTATATATTTCTCTCTACATACACTCTGAAAGCAGTTACAGGGGGAGAGAGGGAGTATAAATCATTATTTCTTATTTGGAAAAAGCAATGTCGGACGAAAAAGGTCACGGTTGAGGACGGGTGAGGTTTTGAGTAGATGAATGAACAGATTTAAGCTCAATAACAGGGACAGAATCAGGAAAAAACTATCACAAATAGGTAGGGGAAAGTGAGGTTATTGATGGGTGAATTGCCTCTCAGTGCCGCGAATGAGTGTTTCTTTTTAAGCCACTGTAGCTGTTTTTTGTTATTTATAGAGTTTGAGTCATACAGTCCTATAAATTCCCGATAAAAAACAAACAGCACAAGAAAAGCACTAGAAGAAGAACAGATACTTCCAACCAGTTAGTTGAAAATATTGCTTAAAAAACATCAGATAACTTTTTTGAAAAAAACCTCACATGTTCTCACACTAAAATCACACAGGTACTGTATGTGTATAAGGCATCAAGTTAATTTTCAAATATAAAATTTAAATTGGGTTTACAATACATGATAAATTGTTTTGGAAGGTTCTAATTTATACTATTATGGATGAAATCTTCCACAGCTATTAATGATAATTAATACTCTTATTGGTTTGTGTCTTTCACGCAGCAGCACTTGGGGTGCCTCTCAAAACAGGAATGTAAAATTCCGAACCCCAATGGCTGCTGCCCTGCAGATTCCAGATGTTTCCCTGTCCCACACACCTGACTCAAATGGATCCCTCAGCATCTTGATGGGAAGTTTTGTAAGGGCCTGTTCAAAACCCATTAATCTTTGCCCAGTGTATTAAAAGCTTCAGGATGGAATTTGACAGCACACTTTTAGGAAGACATACAGGAATTCAGACAAGAGAGTCATCGAAAAACTAGGCAAACTGTTTGAGTTGTTTGAAAGTTTGAAGCAACTTGAACAAAGAACAGTTTTACTGCTGATCAAACAAGTTTATTTATTGTGTATATTTATACTTTTGCATCAGACATTTGTTTGTGGCCCCACAGTCCATTACAATATGGTTCTGGTATCAGCACCATCAGCAAGATTGGATCCTGACTAATCGAATACACTAACTGCAGTAGTGTAAAAATCCCCCTCATAGATATTTTGTGATCCAACCAACAGAGAGCACTCTGACCACTGTCTTTACTGACACAGTCGGGTAAAACTCCTGTTAGAGTTTGACCTTGACATTACACTTTTACTGCATCCTTGGCTTAGTATACATGTGAGGATGCAAAATCAATTTATCCACAACAGTATATTTGACACTATGCAAGAAAATGTTGTTGCTTTCGGTCGGTTTATTTTTTAGATCTTCAAATATTAAATAACTGCTACTTGAACAATGACAACATCATATATTGTTATTATGAAAGAAACAGGATTTTAAAAGGGCAGACCAACAATCTGAAAAGGCTTTGTTTACACACTGTGGGATTTCTGTTGTAGTTTATGTCTCCAAAAAGAAACAGAAAAACATGTGAATAAGAGCACTTTCATTGGGAAATTAGCTGTATTACTACACAGTTTGGCTTTGCTGTTTTTTAAAAAAAGATGGAGGTTTTGCAACATCTGCTTTTCTTCCGGACAAATTGACCGTCTGTCAATTTAGGTGTATATATGCAGCAGTAATTTAAATTCATACATTCAAATACATTTCATCATTTAAGAGTACCCGTCAACTCTGAGCAGATAAGCAGTGATTTAACTCTGAAATAAAGACACTAATTCAATAAGAAAACACAGTAGAAAAAACAAAAAAGAGCCTGATGGGGTCAAATCAAATATTGCGACCCTGTTGCCATCGCATTTTGGCTTTTATTGTCTGAGATGACCACAGGTCGTCCGCCTCTATTTGCATGGTAGGTTTTGGCAGGAGGTTTTAAACCGGATGCCCTCCCTTGCATTTATCCGGGCTTGGGGCTGGCCCCCACAGAACGCCTGATGCCCCATTCGAGCATGCATTGCAGGCAACTGGGGGTTCAATATCCTGCCCAAAGACACCTCAACATGTAGCCTGGAAACAAACCACTGTGTCCATATGCCTAAAAAGAGCCCTCTCATCAGTTCACTTCTGTTTTGTTGTTCCTCCTGATGTCTGTAGTTTGGACAAACTTTCCATTAGGACATGCAATTTCATTACATATAGCCATAAAGGATTCAAATCCATACACACACAATTAAAATACACAAACGTACACAGTGTTCCACATGCTCCTTAGAGATGTTGAATCCCAGTTGACCAGCTTAATTCGTAGTTTTGTTTCCTGCCAGCACCTCTTCATGTAAAGTGTGTCGTGTGCAGGTTGGACCAATATGCAGCTGGCAATTTGCACGTTCCATTAATTCAGACCGTGCCATGTGTTGATATTGGCATAATGGGACGACAGAGTTGGCCTTAGCCCACACTTAGCTGTGGCTCTGGAGACTAATGAGGTCTTTCAGATCCATTGTTGGGATTTAAGCTGTGTGTGTCTGTGCATACATACAGATGAGAACTGAGCCCTGGTGTAAAATAATGATCGCCTCCTTGCCTGCGCTCGGGGAGATTACAGCAGCTGTTTTTCGCCACAAACAAGATACCTAAGGGCATGCAGTGTGCTCGTATCATTTCTCATAAGTCGTTCGAGGCCCTCAAATGGGACTTTTTTTCTTTAGGTTTTCCTGCTTCCTTCAGTACTGCCTATAAACTTTCTTACTTCCCAGTGAGCTGCCAGTTTACAGTTTTTACTTGTTTAATATAGGACTGTCTTATATGGGAAAAAAAAAAGGGTGGTCAGTAATCAAACTTATGGATGAACGGGCTGCTGTGTTTTGGCTCCCTCACGGTATGATTTTTCCTGTATGAAAAAAAAATCCTTTTCTGTGCACAAATAGCTCTCCCTGTCACTGAAAACGGATTCACTGCTCTTTGATTGATCACCACAATTATACACCCTCTCTATCCAAAAATAGGCATCCTTTCAGAGAGGTGTGGGTATGTGTGGACTTCTTGCTGGAGTAACACGATCTGGGGAGTAAATTATCTCACAGACCTGTTTGGCCACTTGGATCTGACATGAGTTGAGCGATAAGTAGATTCTTGATAATCCATTTCTGCCAATAATTATTAAAATGGTGCAGTCTTTTTCTCACGCAATTGTTCTCATTTCCATATTGTTAGATGAGTCCCATTCTTTCATTCTGAAAGTACTTGACTTCTCGATCATACTAGGTTAGTTGTACATAAGGGTATCAGGGACTACATGCACATTGGCCTCTTGAATTAGTTACAGCCCCAAAAGACAGAGGCTAAAGAAACGACAGCAATGGATCAGAATCAGGATCAGAAATACTTTCATAATCCCAGAGGGAAATTATTTAGATAGATACAACATATACAACTATCTTGATTATCTCCGTGATATTTTGCAACCTTTTCTTGAGTGTGATAAAAACTTGTACCTGTAATTTTATTGGCTCAAACATCACTTGAAGCAGAAGTCCAGACAAATAAGTTTTAGTGTTTCCACTGAATATTTTATTTAAAAAACATAAACACATTTTAAAGTTTATACCAACTAACACTCATTGAAACTTGTGAGATGTGAAAATAATTGGAAAAACAAAACAAAAAAAAAACAGAATATACTGGTAATATCGTATTTTTCAACCAGACTGGTGACAGGTGACATACTCTATTCATGTAAGGATTACTTTGCAGGCATGTGGAGCGAAAAAAACATTGGTGACTAGTCTCGGATGGGTCACTAACAACAGAAAGGCTTCAGCAGCTATCAGTAGCTATACCCATCCCCTCTTTGTAAATCCATTACCATTCTTTAAATAAACTTTCTTTCTCTTGCCCCGACTTTGTCCTCACTGGATACTGTGGCACTCTTCATCTGATTGATGTTCTCTTTTTCCTGGCTTAGTACACATAACCCTTTACCAGTCCATGATGGGAAATAAATCTGCTCGGAGGTAATCCTGTTTGCCATCTCTGCTATTTCGAACAGTCAGCTGTAGGAAGTTAAATGGGGCGCAAATGCTTGACGTTCACAGCTAAAATCAAAAGAGCTAAGTCTAATCTGAGACGTCATAAAACAAGAAAGCCTGGGGGTTCTCAGCGGCAGTGGTTAAGACAAAAAGAAGAAAAAGTTTTGTGAAGTCAAGTGGCAAGGCTCAGGTAGTTTTCCCTGGGAGTATTTTTTTTCTCTTTAGTTTAATTTAGTTTTAAAAAATGTCTTGACTGAACCTTAGTTTAAAATCTTTCTCACTGAAAGACGTTTATAGTTACAGGGATACAAGTACTTGGGGTGAAATTTAATAGTAAGATCAATCATCCGTAAAATGTTCACTACCAATTAATTTCAGATGTTTTCAATAAGAATTTTCATCTATCCCCCGACTTTCCTCCAAACAGAAGTTTGGGAATGTTCCAGGAAAGAAATGCACAAATTATTTTCCCCAGTTCCAGATTTCGAGCTCTGGGGGATCCTGAGGCATTCTTTGGCTAGTATGGACACATGATCACTTCAGCGAGATGTGGTTTTAAGGATTATCCGCGTTGGTCGAAAACGTTCCAAATGGAGATGACCACCTATATTTGCAATTAAATGCTTGAACCGTATCAGCTGAAGTCTTTTGTTAAAGAGGATCAGCGGCTCTAGCCCCAAAAATTCCCACAACTTGGCACAATGTCCATCAGACTCCCTCTGATAAAAAATCGTTTTTAGCTGCTTGTACCCACAGCTTCATCTTTTTGATACAAACCAAATCTTGTGATCATGGGCGAGTGCCGCATTGTGGATGGACCAGTACATAAAAAGATTTGCCTCATTGCCATATTGCCTCTCCACTACAATGAGCCACAGCAATACCCTCATGACTTAATCTGTCTCTAGATCATATTACTGTACAATAAAAGGTAAGCACTGCTACCTCCCTTTATTTGCTACTCTGATCTATGCTCCCAGGATAAACATACTCTCCTAGTTTTGCAAGCACACACACACAAATCAAAGAAGTCGGGTACAGTTTAGGTCAAAGAGGCAGTACAGTGTGTTTTCTTTAGCCTGTTGTGTCCTTTTGTCCTCTTTGTTCTATTTTTTTGCAAAGGTTGAGAGGTGGTGAGGATCCGAATGTGGGAACAGGAGACAGCAGCTACAGAATTAAGATTTATACTATGATATAACATCAAATGCGGCCAAGCCAGAACTACAAAAACCAAAGCTTGTGAAATGAAATACCGGAGGGAATGAAAACCTTGACCAAACACACATGGAGGGAGAGCAGCAGGGGAAAGCGGAAATAAGTGCAAGTGGCAGGTAAACCAGAGGTGACAACAGCAAGGATCTAACAATTGCTAAGACAGACCGCGGATCTTAAATACAGAGGAGGATGATAAGTATGAGAGAGAGAGGGGAGTGAGTGAGTAGTGAACGGAGGTAGCTGGGGATGATTTACCCACGTGAAGGGAGTGGCGCTAATGAACAGTCCGAACGGGAACTGAGGACACGATTGAATAATGAAAAGGAACTTGAAACAAAACAGAAGACCAATTCAATTAAATATAAAAAATATTTATTTAAATTAAATGTTTGTGTGGCTCATTCGGTAAAGGAGTTGCTGTGGGCGGGAAAGATCTTCTGTACCGATTATTGGAGTTTTACAACTAATCTGAAGAATGGTCAGGGTTGTCCATAATGTTCTCATAGAACAAAAAATAATAATCAACCAGAAAAAAACTAAACTAAACTTAACAAAAAAAATTCCCTAGAAGACCCAAAACAAACATCAGTTCACAACAGAACTAAAATTACAAAAAAAGTGAACACAAGACACTTAAATCCACAAAAAAACCCCAAAAACAACATAAGCCACGACACAGATTTCTTTTAGTATGTTATCTTTTTACACAACCCTTTTGTCTTATGTATGTGGTCCTATATCCCTGTCTGATGAATACGGGCTCCAACGAGCTTTAAAAAAAAGAAATCCCTTTACCGTGATATTTCTTCTGAACAATTCTTACATTTTAATTGTGTCCATTAAATGAGCTGCAGAGTCTCTTCTTAGCCATTCCTCCTTTGCTTTCTCTTTCACTTCCTCCTTGCCGTTCTCCTTATAATGAGTTCTTTTTATCAGCCACTGTGCAGTTCGTGGTCAGGATGAATAATTTTAGAGATCACAGGAGACTTCTTTGCATTGCACTTGGTTACAACAGGTTGTCAGTAGGCTTTTGGAGTCTCTTGGCCAGCACGAACTATCTTGGTTTTTAACATTCCAATTTATGAGGCTTAATTACCCAGCTATTCTTATTAAGTAAGACAAAGATAGAATGTGATTTAAATGAAAGTGGATTAGCCTTTCGTGACAGCATGTGATAGTCAGTTAGAGCACCTCTGATCCCTCATCAGTTTATTAATCTTAACCTTGACATCTACATGATGTCACCACAACTAGCTATCAACAGTTTTTTTTATTAATTTAGTTTAATTTTATTAATAAACTTTTTATGTATCTTGTTTCAAACTAAAAACAATGATTGATTTTTTTCAACACGAAAAAATTGTCTCAATCAAAATCACAGTTCATTTCTTGTTTCTACAAATTAACCCCTGTTAAGATGTTAAACCCTGTTTTCACCTTTGACATCACACATACATTCATCACTGCTTAAGGCTTAAGTGTTGAATGTCCTCTACATTGCATGGAAAAAAATGAATGAATTTTGAGAATTTGTCCTCTTTTTGGAACTGTTTTAGTCTCAAACTGTATTTTCTGGTCGAAAGGTGATTTTTCAAATAAAACACCTTGTGGATATACAGACACACACAAACACACAAACACACACACACACACACACACACACACACACACACACACACACACACACACACACACATACATACATACATACATACATACATACATACATACATACATACATACATACATACATACATACATACATACATACATACATACATACATACATACATACAGTACATACAGTACATACATAAGATTAGTTAATAATTGATGGGATTCATGGGATTACCAGAGTTACTACACACTCTGGATCAGTATTTTGAAGCATCAGCCTAACTATGATCTGTTTAACAAGATATGGCTGCAGCAAATTCTAGAGCATCAGATCAGAATTTTTCCCTGTTTTATTGTGATTTTTTTATGGTAAATTCTTCAATGGTCTGAGGGTATCTTCAGTTCCCAAAGGAACAAAAAATGAATAAAAAGGGAACACAAAGGAAACGAGTGCCATTAATACTTCAAAAACAGGCAAGGATTTAAAAGATTGGATTTCTGATCTGCCACTTCCTTGTCTTTGTCGTACAAATGGATTGTTTAAAATAAAAACAACCCCCACACACAGACCCACACTATCAACTTTTCATGTTCTGACAAAGTCGTTCAAGTCCTCACAGAAATATAAATATATATACTGTATATAGACCCTGGTAAATGATTTAGTTTATTTCTTGTTCCTTATTTGGTGTATCTATCTTTTTTTTTTACTGGTTTTATTTTTGCTTTAATGCTGACTTATTCTACTTTACGTTTATTCAAAGCATGCATAATGAGGGCTGTTTTGATAACTTAGACTGCACAACACAAATACATCACTCCTAATCATGTCATGGATTTTCTTTATTTAGAAGTTTTCCTCTAATTTTCTATAGGATAACATGATAAACTGACTGACTGTCTCAATCGGCTACTGTTACTCGGGTGAGCGCAATGCACTGTAGAGTAATACGGTGTGCTGAGTCAATCATGAAGATGACACTGCCAAGCCTCAAGGGCATCTACTCTACACATAATGCTGACAGTTCAATGCAAAACGGATCATTGCAGACACATTTCAAGCAAGCCAAAGACTTTTCCAGATTCTGCACTGCGGAGGCAGATGCGCGAACGGCCACGTTGTTAGAACTGGCAGGCTTGGAAGAGGCGTTAACATAAGTTTCTCCACTTATACATTGTGAGCTCTGATTAACAGCGGTAGCCTGTCATTGCTACTCTGCTCGATTTATGATTATTCAACCATGAAGACCATAAATACTTCAGCTTCCACTATTGTATGCCCCAATGTTATATTTCCTGTCTTTCTGCGTTACAGGTTTTGCTTTCCATAGTGAGTTTTACTGCATCTTCATTTTGATGAATTATTCCTACATGTAATACCTTAATTTACATATGTTTTGTACACACCACATTTACAGTGGGGCAAAAAAGTATTTAGTCAGCCACCAATTGTGCAAGTTCTCCCACTTAAAAAGATGACAGATGCCTGTCATTTTCATCATAAGTAAACCTCAACTATGAGAGACAAAATGAAGAGAAAAAATCCAGAATATCATATTGTCTGATTTTTTAAGAATTTATTTGGAAATTATGGTGGAAAATAAGTATTTGGTCACCTACAAACAAGCAAGATTTCTGGCTCTCACAGACCTGTAACTTCTTCTTTAAGAGGCTCCTCTGTCCTCCACTTGTTACCTGTATTAATGGCACGTGTTTTAACTCGTTATCAGTATAAAAGACACCTTTCCACAACCTTAAACAGTCACACTCCAAACTCCACTATGGCCAAGACCAAAGAGCTGTCGAAGGACACCAGAAACAAAGTTGTAGACCTGCACCGGGCTGGGAAGACTGAATCTCTAATCAGTAAGCAGTTAGGTGTGAAGAAATCAACAGTGGGAGCAATTATTAGAAAATGGAAGACCTACAAGACCACTGATAATCTCCCTCGATCTGGGGCTCCACGCAAGATCTCACCCCGTGGGGTCAAAATGATCACAAGAACAGTGAGCAAGAATCCCAGAACCACGCGGGGGGACCTAGTGAATGACCTGCTGAGAGCTGGGACCAAGGTAACAAAGCCTACCATCAGTAACACACTACGCCACCAGGGACTCAAATCCTGCAGTGCCAGACGTGTCCCCCTGCTTAAACCAGTCCATCTCCAGGCCCGACTGAAGTTTGCTAGAGAACATTTGGATGATCCAGAGAAGGATTGGGAGAATGTCCTATGGTCAGATGAAACCAAAATATAACTTTTTGGTAAAAACGCAACTCGTCGTGTTTGGAGGAAGAAGAATGCGGAGTTGCATCCAAAGAACACCATACCTACTGTGAAGCATGGGGGTGGAAACGTCATGCTTTGGGGCTGTTTTTCTGCAGAGGGACCAGGACGATTGATCCGTGTGAAGGAGAGAATGAATGGGGCCATGTATCGTGGTATTTTGAGTGAAAACCTCCTTCCATCAGCCAGGGCACTGAAGATGAAACGTGGCTGGGTCTTTCAGCATGACAATGATCCCAAACACACTGCCCGGGCAACAAAGGACTGGCTTCGTAAAAAGCATTTCAAGGTCCTGGAGTGGCCTAGCCAGTCTCCAGATCTAAACCCCATAGAAAAATCTTTGGAGGGAGTTGAAAGTCCGTGTTGCCCAACCACAGCCCCAAAACATCACTGCTCTAGAAGCGATCTGCACGGAGGAATGGGCCAAAATACCAGCAACTGTGTGTGAGAACCTGGTGAAGACTCATAGAAAACGTTTGACCTCTGTCATTGCCAACAAAGGGTATATAACAAAGTATTGATATGGACTCTTGTTTTTGACCAAATACTTATTTTCCACCATAATTTCCAAATAAATTCTTAAAAAATCAGACAATATGATCTTCTGGATTTTTTCTCCTCATTTTGTCTCTCATAGTTGAGGTTTACTTATGATGAAAATGACAGGCATCTGTCATCTTTTTAAGTGGGAGAACTTGCACAGTTGGTGGCTGACTAAATACTTTTTTGCCCCACTGTATGTGTGTATAAACATACATAAATATATACATACACACATATATACAGTACATACAAGATTTTCATTGAACAAACCAGAACTGTGTTCACTTTTAAGAAGGGTGTATCTGACTATCAAGTATTGATTACAGGCAGAGTATTTAGCCAGGAGTGGAATTGTGATTGGTAAGTGACAAAGATTGTGTTTCGTGACCTTTTGAAAAAAAAAGTCAAGCACAGAGTGATTGACTGCTGTTCTGCATTCTGTGTAATTCTGTCCATGTGCCAATCACAGCAGCTGTCTGGTTGGGTTAAAATCACGGCATCAAGTGGTTGCCAGTTGGACTGTTGACATAAATTCAAACGGATGCCTCATTTGTGGCAAATCGTTACTGAAACCTGAGCCCATCATATCTATACAGTGAAATACCAAGTCTAATTCAAAGTACATTTGATAAATCTATTAAAGTACCAGGACATAATGAAAAGACAAATGAAAACATTGGTCTTCTCTTAAAGGAAACAACAATGCATTTTATGTGACAGTATCATTACTTATTTAGCTATAACTAAGCTTGTAAAGTACATGATTCACTAGCTTGTTACATCTAACTGTAGCAGCTCAAGGTAAAAAAAAATCCTTAAACACCATAAGTTTCTTAAATTGTGGAATATTTTTTTTGCCAGTCGTCTTTATAATAGTGCAAAAAATAGTACTGGACCATTGCTACAGTTTGTGTCTTTTCTTTTTCTGTTGTTGATTTATGGTTGTGTTTTATGGCCAAGATTTTGACAATACTCTGGTTAACTAAGGAGTTCATGACCAAGTCAATGACTGCAAGCTATCCAAAACAAGCCCAAATCCCCACCCATCCACGACTGTGCTTGATAGTTGGGATAGAACAGGGGTCACCAACACGGTGCCCGCGGGCACCAGGTCGCCCGCACGGACCACCCGAGGCGCCCGCGGTCCTGTTCTAAAAATAGCACAACTCAATAGTGAGCAGCGTCTAAAATTTAATTTTGTTCCGTTGCTATTCTTTTTTAATCACACTTGCATTCATATAGATTTGATTTAAAATTACAATATCCTAAAAATATGTTTATTATATATTAAGTTTAAGTTTTCTCTAGTTCAAAGGTCAGTATTGTGCACGTGACAAAACAAAACCAGTGTCAGTGGAGAGTAAGCTAGCGGGCGCAGCGGAGATGAGTTCAGTTTCTTACCCCAAAAACATGGGAGAAAAACGAAAGAAAACTTATCACTTTCACAACGAATGGGAGGTGGAGTTCTCTTTTACGACTGTAAAAGAAACCTGCGTGTGTCTGATCTGCGGGGAAACTGTGGCGACGGCAAAGCGGCACAATGTGGAGAGACACTTCACTTCGTGCCACAAAAGCTAGCATGCTAACTAACTAGCCACCGGGAAGCGCACTACAGGCAGAAAAAGCCCATCTGAAATACGCACTCACAGTTGCAGTGTCAAGTTACACACCAGATTACAATGCACTGGTGAACATGCATGCAATGCCAATCTGTTAAAGATTTGGTCATGAGATTTCAGATTTCTTTTTAATATGTGAGTTAATTTTTCTTTAACATTAGATAATTGATAACTTTTTTAAACATGGTGCAACATAGTTCATGATTTGTTAAAAGGTTTTGTCAGTGCCTAGTGAAAATGAGTGAAATTGAAAACTCCTATGTAAATGTAGTGATGTACAGTAAGTGATCATTTGAAAAGTTAACAGTTGCTGAGATAAATAGAGATAAAGTGGTGGATATTGATATGTTTCCCATTTTGTTGTCACTGTTGTCACAAATGAGTATCATTAATGATTATTAATAAAATATAGCTAAAAGCATATTGAGGAAATGTATTATTTCAGAAGAGTGTATCAAACTGGTAGCCCTTCGTGTGACTCAATACCCATGAAGTAGCCCTCCGTTTCAAAAGGTTTGGTGACCCCTGGGATAGAATGTATTGGTATGCTGTATTCTGGCAGTGGAATTTAGTCATTCAACAGTGAGCCTCCATTCTTTGAGACTTCTTTGAGAGATAAGGAAAGGGGGAAGAGGGAGGAAAAGGCAGAAGAACAATTTGGTATATATTTAAGTTTTGCTCTGCTTTCAAGTAAATACCAATTTGTCTATATAAGTATTTTTTCTAGGCACGTTGACATTTTACTCTGTGCTTAGCATGAAATATCTGAGTGATAAAATGGGCAAAATGAAATAAGATTTGAAGTTGCATACATCCATGATACCCAGGTATATTCTACCTCCAATCCTAACGCATGTAGGTCATACATTCACTGCTAGGTAAGCTTAGTTCTACTTTTAAACAGCTAAATTAGTTCATACTTCAGTCGTGCATTTGTCCTGAGCTTTATGTTCTATGCTGTTTTCATATACCATGTCATCTTTTTTGTGTAAAGTTTGTTGCTGTAACTGGAATCTTACTTTTCTAACACCAGGCAACACCAGGAATAGTGGTTCCATCCGACATTGCATGGCACTCTTTAATGACATCTCATAAACAGTGAAAGGTATTTCCCAGAGAGGACCAGGTGAATCTGTTTTTTCACGTCAGTAAGGAAGTTTAACTCAAACAGTTCATGGCTTCACAGTTCTTGCACGTCGTGTCGTTAAGAACCGCGTTCAATGGCCTCCCTCTTGAGAGAAAACTAGATTTCCTTATTCAAGTGCTGGCTGTGACCGCCATAAATCTTTTGCCCAACGTTTGGAGCGGCAGTGAGCGAATCATTTCCTTCCCTTCGCGTTGAGTCACTGAGCGTAAACACGGACAGCGTTAATCCAACTCCTCCATCCTCTCTGTGGTCAGGGAGTGTTTTATCCTTAAACCCTGTCAGTGGGATTCTAACACCTGTCTCCAATTAGGTCTCTGACAGCCGGCTGCGGTCTTCTTTTCAAACCCCAGCTTACTGCCACATTGCCTCTGCTTTAACTTATTAGCGAAATGCGCCATTTGATATTTGTTGATGTAATTGTTCCATTCATCGGCTCTCCAAACTGAACTGTGTCCTGCTTAATTGTTTGACAATATTCAATTAATTTAGTTTGATTTGACGGTAATTGGACATTGTGCTATTGATTATTTGGGATTGTGTTCACTCATTGTGTGTGGATGTACAGTCGCAAATGTAATCAATTATATCAGCCTCTGTTAAGCATCTCGTTTTGGTAGACTAAATTTCCATAAACCCAGAGTTATTCTCCTCATCTGATTAGGCTCCTTCTTGAATGCCACACATCCAAATATCACAATAGCAGCTGATAGACGAGAGGGAGCATGCGCTACACATTTGTTCTGCTGTTTAACCTTTTTCAAGAGCAATTTTAGGTCGAGTGCCTTCCTCAAGTCTGCGTAGCTGGGAACAATTTCCAATCAAATCACCAGCCCCGCATTAAATGGCTGATCTGCTTTTTTTCCCCCCTGATCAACTGATAATTATATTACAGATTTCAATCAAAATGGTGACCCCTATTCACATCCAATGCTTCTGAAATTCAGTGGTGGAGAAAGTACTCATACAATGTACTTAAGTAAAAGTACAAATACACAGACAAAAATTTACTCAAGTAAAAGTCAAAGTACCACATTATTATTTTACTTAAGTAAAAGTAAGAAAGTACAACCTTTTAAAACTACTTAAGTATTAAAAGTAAAAGTACTTGCCAACCGTAATACCTAACGGCTTATATAATGTCATTAAGTGTACCTATCGTATTTAGTTTGAATAAATCAGTAATGAAACATTTTAATGAGCAATGCTGCAGATAAAGCATGTTTTTATTGTGTTTACCCCCTGTGACAGTTTAGATTTAGATATTTTATGCAGGTCCTGCGTACTGTGCTGCTCTTCTTGAGGGAGGGCCTAATGGTTATTTCCCGCTTTGGATTGGTTCAGCGGACTGATTCTGCTCTCGCCATTGGATACTTTCAAACTAACGAACAAATAAAAAAACCGAAATGCGTCTTGGATGTAACGAGTAACGAAACGCTGTATAGAAATGTAGTGAAGTAGAAAGTACAGATACTTACTGTTAAATGTAGTGGAGTAAAAGTAGAAAGTATCCATTATTAAATCTACTTAAGTAAAGTACAGATACACAGAAATTGTACTTAAGTACAGTAACGAAGTACTTGTACTTCGTTACTTCCAACCACTGCTGAAATTTTAGCGTTAGCTCATTCTATTTTATGTGTGTGTGTCTCCTTGGTTGTGGGTTTGAGTGGCCGGGCCTGAGTTTGTCAGCGACAAAGAGCATGGAAATACGTTGAGAATGACTCTCATCAAGTGGCACCATCTCAGCTCTTATCAACTCCAATACTCTGTCTCAAGTTACTTTGTCTCAAGTTACCTCCATCACTGTTCTGGACATTGTTGTTATCAAGTTGCGTTGCCGAATTGTCATCAGACTGTCAATCCAGAGATAATCGGGTCTCAAAACCTGTTGTTGAGCCGGCTGAAAATTGACATTGACGGAGAAACAGATTGACACTACTCATAAAGCTCAAAAACATGAAATAGCAGCTGTTATTGCAAACTAGTTACTATATTTAGTTCAAGGAATTTGAAAGGCAACAACACAGAGAATACTGAACTGTGGTGTCAGTGGTGGTAGAGCTTTTAGTGGGAACTTTTAGGGGAGCATGTTTGGCTGCTATGAAAAGGAAAACTGATGTGTATTTTCAGGCGTAAGACATGTCACAACATGATTTGCTTTTTAGAAGGAAGCTGTAGTTGTCAAGTCGAGTTTGCTTGTTGAATGTGTGTGATTCTTGCTGAGGCTGACGATAAGGGGGTGAGGGCAAAAAGTGTCTCAGCTGCTTTTAGACCCTGCAGTGTTATACCACACTGGTGGGGAGCGCCAATCCCCCAAAATATTCAGCGTCATGAGCTGCCTCCTTCTGAGTTTCTCTCTCAAGTCGTCTTTCTCTTGTCTCTGTCTTCCTCCTTCACCCTCCTTTTTTTCTATCTTTATTCCACATCTTTCTCTCTCGTCTCTTCCCTCTAATCTCACCCTCTCCCTTTTTTTTCTCCCGTTTTCTGTTCTGCATCAAAGTAAGCCAGTGCTCTCTGGCAAGCACCAGCTCAAAGCTTACATTCTCACTCTTCAAAGCCACTGCTTGGGTATAACTGAGAGAAACTGAACATGTTTTGCATTTTTGACATGCAGAAGAAAAAAGCAAATTTGAATGATGAATGGTAATAGAAAACTAATTTATCATTAACACACTATTAGTCAACTCAGAGACTAGTTAGGTTTTTTTTCCTTTGTGAACAATTACATTTATCTTTCCTACCTGTTCTTTGCAGTAAAACTGAACTAAATTACTTAAAATTACAAAGAAAATCTGGTCATAATTTTATTTTATCATAGTTTTACTGAAAATATGATAGTTCTGTAAAACTGCAATTAGACATTTCCTTCCATCTTCACAGACACAAATTATGCTCATCTTTTTTAATATATTTTGTACATAGAGCTGCTCCTGTACATAAGAGCTCACTGAGTTACTACTGTAATCGCTGAGACATTGTTCCATAAGCCTTTCAATTGTCAGGATTTAGTGTTTTTCCTTCTCTCACCTGATGAGTTTACAGATTGAAAAAAAAAAAAACTCTCCTATATGATGGTGGTTTTAAAGGAAAAGTAAGGCAAAACAATTGAAAACACACGATACACAAAGGAAGCTCAGAGTCTTTTGCCGAATGCACTTAGACATAAAACCAAACTAAAGTGTTTTTCCACTTTGGTTTGTTCTAATTCAGGGAACACTCAATACACTGGTTCATATAAAATAAATCTGATGTTTTACTTAGTACCTAGAGCTTGAATGTGTTACAGTTGTGGTATTTGTTGTTTGAAATGCTCTGTTGCACTGCAATCACAGTAGGGTTTGAGTTTAAATGCTGATCAACTTTAAATGTCAGTATCTCACTGACAGATCAATAGACAGAATGTTCTTCACAACATATGCCTGTGATGGTCAGACCTGATTCCAATAACGATCCAACAGAAAGATCAGAATACATCTCCAGGTAACCTCAGTAAAGTAAGATAATGTTGTGGTTGCTACGTTGCAACAATAATTCAAGTACTTGTTACTGTGTTCACTGACTGAAGTTTGATTTAATCAAGGCAATCACAAGAAGAGTTCCACGTGTCTGAAGTAATTTAGAACGCACATTTCACTAAGACATCGCTGCTTCTTGACGCTGCACAAAGCGTCTGTCTCATACTAAGGTGACAACAAATCTGCAGATTCATTTGCAGGTAAGGCTTCCACAAGCAGTCACCAAAAGTAGTTTATAGTCTTCAGTTTTGTCTGAACATCAGAAAATGACGGTGTGATGTATTGAGATCGACAGAGAGAAGTGACCAAACAATAAAGTGAGCTTAAATGTTATGCAGATGTACGATACCACGTAGAAAAAGCAATACTATTGGATAAAACTTAAACCACAGAAATATTGGCATCCACATACAATATGTTTATGTAACACTGGCATTAGAATGGAAAGATAAAGACTAAAAACTTTTCAGCCTGAATCTCCTGAATCTTTGCACCGTACAATTCAATCAAGTGCCTATTAACCCCAAATCCATTTAGAGCTTTATGATTAACGGATTTAAAAACTTTCCTTTGTGCTGCAGGCAAACAAGGCTTTTGTTTTTTTCTGACAAGTTCTATCATTTGTTCACATTAGTGTCAGCATGTGAAATACAACTGCTCTGAACATTTTTTTACCTGTTTAAAATATGATTCATGGTTATTGTATGAAGTGACCTTGTGAGCACACGATCATTGCAAGGATGGTAAAGTCAGTTAACAGTCCTTTTTTTTTTCTTTTGATACACATCCGTTATACCGTTCCCTGAAAACAGCAGGTTTTAATGCCACTGAACTGTGTTGAACAAGCAAACACTGTTGATATGGACAAGCAGCCATCCCAATTTTCTTGGACATGTTCCTCAAATTTGGACAATCTCAGGCTTGCTGAGCTATGTAGAGCTGTTGGCTCCGTCCATTACTTGGAACAGTATAATACCGACTGACTTAACACTGTGCTTCCATATTTTTGAGTCTGTTTGACTTCACAGTAACACAAAGTCAATGCACATAACTTTGTTGTATTGCTCTTCATTACATTACATGTATTTATCAGGAAAACAACTCACAAGTGAAATAGACTATAGTATTGAGAGGGTATTACAGTGAATTGGCGTTTAGCTCAAACTGTTCTGCACATCGTTTATCCAAACACATGCATCTGTTTATCATTCCTGCATGGGATCTGTGATCGGTGCACCCAAAAATGAAATCTGGGCTTTGTGTTGTAAATTGAGGATGGACTACAGTCAAATGCCTGTAGAAGAGAAGAAAGAGTGTCAGAGTGTGCGCTGCTCCAGAGCTGTTGTTGCGTACGCCCACAGGTGATGATCCTCTGGTCTGCAGTTTGCACGTCACCATATGGTATTGAGCCGGCATGCTTTGAACCTTATTTGAGCTGATGTAGTTTTTTTTTTGTTGTTGTTTTTTAAAGTAGAGGGATCAGATAAGTGGTACTATCTACAATGTTTTGTTTTTTTTAAATCCCACATAGGTGAGAAAGTTTTTTTCTGCTGGTTCAAGGAGTGCATACTGCTCAGTTTGTGATTGTACTCCTGAAAGTTTCTGCTGAAAGTGATATTCTGGAGAATCACCATTCAATTTCCCCACTTTTTTCTGGTAATGTAATCAGTTAAACATGGTTGCATTAACAAAGTTGAACCTTTAGCTCATCAATTAGAATGATTGTTGTATTCTAATTATGTATGAATATTCTAAAAGCAGATTAATGATAGTAAAAAAAGACAGTGGGCAGCCTGTCACGATACATTACTGAGCCTCCGGGTACAGTGTCGTGGTACTTTAAGACTGCTTGTTCTCTTGAGGATGAGATGAGATGTGCAGATATAAACATTATCACTGATACTTCATTATGGACACCACCACCCTTCACTTCCCTTTCCACCCAAGTAGGACCTAATTATTCTTCTACCGCTGTCAGCCTGAGCATCATGTGTCGATCATAAGATAAGACACTCGAGTGCGGATGAGAGGGTGGCCCAAGGTTCTGTAGGCTGTCAAAGTCAGTGAGACATTAAGTCGAAATTCCATCTAATCTAAAGTAAATCAATTAGCTGGAGAGATAATAAATAAAGAATACACTACTAATACCACGAGTACTAATGATATTAGCGGAACAATTTGTTTCCACTTTCTCTTTCCAAAGAGCCAAAAATGTCATTTAGCGACAAACCTAAGTGGTCTTTAATTGAGATATTGCATTTGACCCCTGGGCTGTGGACCTAACACGTGAGAGCAGATATGTTCCTATGGCCATGTGCATACTGAGCAACTGAGTGTAAATGGCATCTTTAGTGAGGCCGTTTCTATGGAAACCGAGTTGCCAGGGAAACACTGCACGTCTCTTTGAATTAGAAATGTCTTTTTCTATCCCTCACGCCTCCTTTCTGCATGCCTCTTCTTCACTTTTCGCTTCCTGGTCCTCTTCTTTTCCCGACTTCCCCATCTTTGACAGGCCAGCTGCTGCCAGTCAAAAAGTCCTGCACTGTTGAAGGAGACATGCAGCGAACACAATGCAAGGAGGACGGTTTGACGTCTGAGCTTTGCACTAAAAATGGAAAAAATGGCGGTGAGGGGAAGAGTAGCACACCGAAATCGGAAGGAGATGATGAACGACATTCAAGCGATAATGATGCAGAGGAACGGAAGGCTTGAAAGAGGAAGGCAAGGCTACAAAGAGGGAGAGAGATATTTGATGAAGGGGTCGTGATTGATTTTAGCTCTCCGTTGCCTTTTTATCTGTGTAACAACATTGCTTTACTCATCCAGCCATTCTGAATTAACCGTGAGTGTTATCATGGGAAATGGAAGATATTTGATTTTGGAAAAAAAGCAGGAAAAAAGTGCACAAGATTGAGCAAAGTACGGCGACAGGGGAGTTATTGCAAAAGTCGCGCAAATAAAAGAAGTGGAGAAGATCTCCTAGGTGCTGACGAATGTCTAAAAACAGAAATAAGCGATAGTGAAGAGACACAAAGTGAGGGAAATGGAGTCGAGACATGCCGCGGGAAAGCACGTCATGACAAGGTTCTGAACTGCATGTCTCTCATTGCATGCTGTGCTTGACTCCGGCCTGCACTCTCACCCTGTGTGCTTGTTAGAGAGGAAAGGAGAATTGAAAAGGCAGAGCGCATGGACGGAGGGAAGAGAGACAGGCACAGAAGGGGGAAGAGGAGGGACAAGAGAGCAAACGTGACACGGTTAAAGACTCCAATGAAAGCTTTTAAACTGTAAATCAGCAGAGAAACACCCACTAATGTACTTCTGCATAGCAGGTCCTTACACTCTACACTGTTTAACCCTATTTCACATCACTAAAGTTATTTAAAGTTACTCTTAATTCTGATTTTCCTTATAGCATCATTTTGACATTTTAAACGTCACTGCTATTCTCAGCTGCTAGAACCAGATGATGACCATATTTGTCATTGAATTTCTTATGAATATTTATCTTGTCACCAGTACAAATTTGATAGTGTTGGTGTAAAGAAAAGCACATTAAAAGACTAAATGGGATTAAAAGTCTGATTATGGAAAGAACATTTGTGTTGTGTTCTACTCTAATTGTTGAAGATGTTAGAAGATATCAAAGAGTGGAAATTGACAACAATAGCTATTATTAATAGATATTATTGATAAAATTGTGGAGTTGGACCATATTTTTTCTCAGTGTGTTGTTTAGAATAATGTGAGATTCACATGCGTATCGTCATTTCATGTATTGTGGGATATGTAGACAAGACAGTTAGTCTTGTTAAGTTTGCACAGCTGTAGACCTGGGATTTTGTTTGTGTAACGTCTGATTTATGGTCCCATGCTTGAATCTGTTGCTTTGCCTATTCGTTTTCCAGCAAAGCAGAATGTAGGGACATGTTGCTGCATCCTTCCAACAAGCCATCATCCTGCTGCCTTGGTGCAAACCGTTCATCCTTTTTATAACATGATGTTTATTTGAAAGTAAGCTTGTTTTTTTTTTCGGAAAAAGGTCATATTGACTGAAAAGAGTGACGCAGGCATTATTATGTCATTGTCATCAATGTCTGTATACACTTTTCTATATATGTCTGTATGCCATTGTTGTCTTTACGCATGTCTGGAAACTGTCCTTCATCCACCAATGAACGTTTGCACGCATGTTGTCATCCCCTATTTTTGCTTGAAAGCTTAAATGCATGTATGACACAGCCATCTTTCCATGTATGTGTATCGATGTGTGTCATTCTGCCTCTCCAGCCGCATTTTTATATGTACATGTACTGTATTTGACGTTTTCCTCAATCCATCGATGTCGATCAATGTTTATGCGTATAAATAGAGTTCGCCTAATTATCAAAATAAAGGTGAAATCCTTTCATTCAAAAGGTTTGTAAATTCATCCAAACCTTTGACTGATTCATAAACACATAAAAACACATGGAAAAGCAATAAAGATAAATCAGAAGGGTAAACTCCCCTAGAATTTGACCTTAAATAAGCCAGTTCTGATATTTTTCTCCTTTAAAAATCTTATAGTAACATAAAATCACCCTCACTTTTTGATGCCCAAAATGTTCTTCCATTTACATTTAAAAAATCAATGAATGAAAGCTTTCCACATGATTCAGTTTTTATAGGGTTACTAGTTTTTAGTTAATGTGATACAGAGTTTGTCAAAAATAGAATATTACCCTTATATATATGTATGCAAAAACAATTAGGTTACCCAGTATGGGTCAGTTTCCGTTCCTGTAGTCCCCACAAACGTAGTTTAAATGTATTCATCAGAAATGTGTTGAGTCTACTTAAGGATCAGCAGAGAAACATAAACAGTCACATAGAAAGTCATAGCAATGTTTACCTCTTTTTGTCAGGAATGTGGTCCCATATCAACATTGATAGAAGATTAGATATTTAAGGAGCAAGCCGCCATCTCAATATGAGCCACTCTCACTCAGCTGATTCAGCAATGCCACAATTCTTGATGTGTGCTGGCACACACTGATGCAGGGCTGAGCCTCTTTTGTCAAGCATCGGTGACTTATCAAGAAGGAACAGCAGTGTGTCAAAGAGGATGCCTTTTTTTTACTCCACCGAATGACTGCTTTTATTCACTGACAAGCCACAATCTTTTAAAAGGGCTTCAGACAGCAGAGTGTGTTGTAACGGTAAGGAAGGAATGATTTAAGTGCTTAAAAAAAAGATAGAAGATATAAATGTGACCATGCCTCTGAGAAGAAGAATCTCTAAACTCTGCACTCTTGCAATGCTGAATGTTTGTTTCTTTGCATGTTGACCACAGATAGAGGCCACCTGTATTGTCTATATAGTCCAATCCAAAAACTACAGTCCAATCCATTCATAGTGAGGGCTGAAGATTTCAGGCACACCTCTTTTTCTTACTGCTACAGATAGACATTTCTAAAAACCTGTCCAATATATTTTCTGTTTCTCTCCTACTCGAGTTTGTCATATATTTACGAAATTGATTTATTAAAAAAGCAATGTAATTTCCCTATGGAGTTTCATTTTAGTCACTTATTTACATAGTGCCAAATCTAGTGCTTGTTAAGGTCCAGTTTATTGTAATAGAATCATAAGCCAAACAATTCCACTTCATTAAATTCGAATGAATCAAATTCATACAAGGCAATTTCACAAAGAAGTCGCCTTGCTGATGAAACAAACAAATTGCACCAAAACCTCTATAACTATTTCATAGATATACAGTACATGTGTATACATTATGGAACTGTAAACCAATTTAATTGACTGGAATTAATACAACTACATCCCTTCAATAGTAAAACACATCTGAACTATAGTAAGCTACAAACATATCTCAAGCCAGATGTGTCTATTTTTTTTTGCAAAGAAGAAAAATGTGCAGGATCAATCTAAAATGAAACAGACTTGCACTCATATAATGGCTTTCCGGTTGTTGCTGTCTCCACATAGTTATTTTTCACATATATATATATGACTTCTTCACATGCAGAAGCCCAAATAGAGATCTTTCTGTAACACACCGGTTAGTTAACTGGATCATGTGGTAGCCGGGGTCATGTCTAATTATGTCTTATGCTCATTTGAATTGGTGGGATCTGGCCAAATCAGCATGCAAGCTGTTGTGTGTCAGTAATTAATTACCTGTGTTCTGTGCTGTGCTAATGAGCTTAATCAACTCCTCATGCTGGAGCTCTACATTTGGCTCGCTGGGCTGAAACTGAAGCAAAGATTTTACCCCCTTTCATTGTTGCGCTCAGCCCGCTGTTTCCGACAAATGTCCTTTTGTTAGTTTTGTTCTCGGCTTTTTCAGCACACGTGGACTTGATTTTATCTCTCGTTCTCCGTCGTCCTCGCCGCAACTCCGCGCAAAGCCCGAGCTTAGGGGCTGGCTGACATGATGCAAGTGCTGCTGGAGCACCGAATGTAACAGTGGGAGACTGAATCAGACAATTAATTGTATCTTCCTTGTGGTGTAGAAAGCGGCGACAGCAATGCGGTGGTCTAGAAAAAGCTTGAGGCAAACGCTCAGTTACTTGTGCTTTCAGATGTCTTAATGTGTTTTCGTACGTGTGGCAAATGAGGTTTGCTGGGCCTGTCTCTTGCTGTACGTGTGTGTATTTATTAGAGAGAGTCTGTTTGTGACGAAAACAGATTAATTTGTTCTAATTAGACATTCAGTTGATGATTATGCTCGTGGTGCCGAATGGAATACTTGATGTTTTTCAGGGAAGACAACTGAAACACTTGAGTTTTAATGGATTTCATAAAGTGCTGGTTGTGACATAACTGATTGTGACTGGCAGTAAGAGAACAAATTCTTTTTTTTATTTTTAAAAAAAAAGCTTGTTGTGTTGGATCTCACATAGCAGCAATCTCAGTTGACAGCTGCCTCACTCACTTACAAATATATCCGTGTTTGGATGATCACATATCTAAACATACATTCAGACAGTGAACCTCAGAAAATCAACAAAAAGCCAAAAAATGTTGTAATTTACATTTTTTATGAGGTACTGCTTGTAGCACAGCCTGTCTTTATGAAGCTGGGACTCAATAGGCTGTAGTTTATGGGGCTGTTTTACGCTGAGTAAACAACAGCACAGCACAGGTGTCCCTTTTAGTGTTTCATCACGCCTCCAGGCATGTACACAATTTGAATGACTGTATTAAAGAAGACACATTATGCCCTTTTTCACCAGCAGACACAATTTCCTGAGGTCTTTATGAAATGTCTTGTGACACGCTTTGGTCTAAATGCCACCGTGAGACCGGACAACAACACCTTTTAAACCATGAATTTACACCTTAGTTTAGATCTGTGTGGAGTGACCAGCTCATATCCACTTTGCCCCTGTCTTCCATGGGGTCTGCCTATTTTGAGACCACTAGAAATCAATAGCTTGGAAACACATTATTATGACGGAAGTACCAGTAAATAGTCTTATGTGAGGACACACAAAAGCAAAATTCAGGCTTCTTCACACTAGGAAAAATAAAAAACTTGAATAATACTGACAATTTCTTTTGTGGTGGGACAAGATAAAAAAACATCTAAGTTATAATGGACACCCCTGGTAAATATTGATTTTAATTTATATGCTGCATCTTTCTCGTAAATATAAATATGTAAAAAAAGGGCTTTTTACTGTACAATGTTTTACGACATTTGTCATTATGGACTTTATGCATTTGATTTGAACAATAAATGCATGAATATGGCTTGTTTGTAATGCAACTGCGCAGATGACCTGTTCTTGTATTATAGGAGCTGAATATACTGGGATTAAAACTGTTAAAGCTTTGTTCTCTTTAAAAGGAAGCATGCAAATTCACTCAATCTATCACAAAAATACCCTATAAAAGACTCCGTCTTTGAGTCATTCAGTTAAAAGCTCTGTTAATCATTTAAATGATCTATTAAGCCAAGTGTCAGAGGATAAAATGAGAATTATCCTCATATTTTAGGTGTGGTGCCAAGGGTTCACCAAGATGGGATCTCTGCTGTGGTGCTGAATCAGCCCAGATGCAGGATCATGCCATCATGCTGTTAGCTGCCCACCTGGAGATAGACTGTGCTAAGAGCAGGTTTTATATCTCCATGTGTAAATGTGACATTTTTATATCATTGATGGCAAGTGTAAGACATTCAAAGTCAAGTACAACACATGACTCACGTAGGCTGTTAAAGTTAAGAGCGTAGCGGCTCAGCAGGTGCTCTGGGGAGTGGGTAATCTTCGTCTCACATTTCTAGGAAATGGATACTGGAGAAAAATCTCTATGAAGCAGATGGCAAAACAGCGATCATGAGAAAAAATGTCTGTGGAATGATTTATTGTGAAAATGTTTATTAAATCACATGACTGTCTATGTTGATATATTTGCAGCATTTTCCTGTGGAAATACGTTTGTTGACTGCTATCAGCTTTTCGGAAACCAATACTTGGAACCTATTAGGGGTAGACACTCTTGGAAATTAAGCAATTACCGTTATATGATTTAGAAAGAAGAGAGAGAGAGAATGTTGCCCAGTCCTTTATAAGAGAATCTACATATCCTCACTTTTCTTTCCCCTGCTCTTAAAAAGGTCTACACCCTTGGGCACCTCATGCGAATTGTGAATTGGATTTAAGTAAAGGTTCCACAACAGGGAAGGTATATCTGGAATAACTAAGTTGATGTTGTATAGATTTCTTTGGGTCTGAAACTATTTGAATGCTACTACAGATATAACACTGATCAAAGCCTTGAATTAATCTTAGACCACTTTTAGCTACTGTTAGGTGATGTAACTGAATTATTCGTATATTATTTTCACTTTTTCTTTTTGGTTTTGTTATGTAACCAGGTGGATTATTAGTTAGAGCTTTTGTATTGGTGATTATAATTTTCCACCAATGTTGGGCTCATAATTGCACCTTTGCTATCTGTCCCCCCTGCCTCCACTTTTTGTTTGGAGTGTCACCTGTCTTGTTAGTACGTGGGCACCAGGTGTGCATCCCAAAGGGTTTCGTGTCCACGGCGCCGGCTGTGTGGCTGGTCGCTGCACGCGTGGGTGAGCGCTGGCTCTGTGCTCCTCAGGCTGTTGCAACGAAGCCCTGGTCCCCAAGTGAGTCAGCCGGACTGCTGGTGGTGCCAGGGCGTAGCCGTGTGCCTCTGCAGCTGTTGGAGTGTACCTGGTCTGAGTGGGGCTGCAACAAGTGACTCAGCCAATGGCTGCTATACTATGGCCACTCCTTTGTGCACGTTTTGTGTTATTTATGCTAGGTTCGAGTATGTGTCAGGGGTTTTTATCTCTAGAACGCGCTCTTTAGAACCGGCGTTTTGATCCTGTTGTATTGCCAAACAACTATAATTATCCCTTTTATAGTACCTGCTATTTTAGATCCAACCGTCGATTGGGCAAAGCTCCGCTAAAGTTTGGTTTAAGTAGTCTGGGATTCATTTTTGTTCTATTTAATAACTTTGTTTCTTTTAGTTATTAATTTGTGTTTTCAATGTCATTTGCAGTGGTTTTTGTGTAGCTTCAGTTCCAAATCCCTATTTCTGCTGTTGTCATTTTGAAGCCAGACCTAACAGGGTATTTTTATTAGGGAAACACTAGACTATCTACCATTTCTTGTGTTGTCTACTAGCAGGCCTTATGGTCACAGCCTCAGTGTTAGTTATATTGATAAGTATTGGTAATTGTTACCATCAATAGTTTATTTAAACACCATAAGTTGTACGTGTGGAGTGGAGGGTGTATCAAATTAACCAACAACTTGCATAAAAACATCGCTAAAACCTGAGAGACAGCCACAAACATTACCAAAAAGACATATGTAATCATCTGCTGCTGGAAGCTAAACTAAACCAAAAGCATTTACTAAACATACTGAAAAAGTTTTGTATGTTTGTCTTGATTGTATAAAAACTGCGCTGAATAAATTTCCTGTCCTTGGTGGATTGAAACACTACAGTATAATAGAAATGTCGTGATTGTTTGATTTAACAAACAAAATTTGAGATGGAGGAATAAAAGTATCTAACAATGTGCTTATGTACAAATGCAAAGTGTTGTATCTAGCCTGATGAACAGCATGATTGGGGCTTCGGAGAATAAAATGTGCACCAAGCTTACTTATGAGCTGTTGCTGAATCTTCAGCATCAAAGTGGATTAGTTTTGTCAACAGTGTGTTATCTATATTTGCAACAACAGTGAGGAAAAAAGTAGAAATACCAGGAAGATAAGTTGGTTAAATTGGTGAAATATATTGGTGCAGGCTGCAGAAGGAGGAAAAACAGGGAAAAGCTGAACTACACTCTTCAGGAGCAACAAAGATGTACCGACACAGATGCAACACCTCCACTCACAGCACTCAATCTCAAGACTGAGCATTTGCAAGGCATTGTAGTTTTACAAGAAAAGTTCCAAAATTCTGCAAGTACTTTTTTTCCCTCACTCTTTTGACAACGCTGACATATGTTGCATCTTGTTAGGTCCCTACCACCAAAGAAACAAACATTTTCAAGTGGTCTGACAAAAAAGTGCCATGATGCTTCTATGCATGCACACACATACAGTAACTGTTATGCCTGTGAGCAATATTGTATGTGTAATGTTATTGAAAATAGAATACATCATAACGAGAAAAAAAAACATCTCAGCTATGATTTTCCTATTCATCAAAGCAGCGGTGCTGCTGTATTTCAACATGCTGAATCACAGGCTGTTACTCCTTGTGTATAATTCGGATCATGTTTTGAACTGGTCATCACACATGGCTCACGACTATATTTACATCTGCAAAATGACTCCAGAATGAGCCGCAAGCTGTGCAAGATGCAACTAGCAGGTTGGCTGGAATTACACGGCAGCAACGTACTGCTCTCTACTCTGAGACTGTCAGCACCAGGACCAAACACTATGACGATAACTTATAAAAGATAGTTTATCACAGCCATGAATATGTAACATTGAGAGCGGCAAAAACATTGCTAGGATTGCTGCTGGAAGAAATTTGATAAGTCTCATGAAAATGAATACGCAGCTTGGACCGTATCCTTTTTCCTCAGTGGTTCTAAAACTGGAAAGCTCCAATGATGTGCTTCAGACTCTGTTTGGTTATAAAAAATATTCAAGTCGATCTGTCGTTAAAGAGCGACCTGGCCTTTTAATGGTTCCATGGATCTTGTCATATTATGAGAATATGGTGTATGAAGTTATTTATCATAGTACGTAGGACACCAGGACTGTGGCATCTTTTTTTATCCGATTAAATCGGAATTCATCCCACCACCATTCTCTAAAAGTCCCTGTAATTTGAACTGTTCAAGGATGCTTCACTTAAAAATAAGTCATTTGGCAGGATGGCGCAGAGTCCGTATGGGCTTATTATTTTTGTCAGGCTCAACAAGTGTAGGGCTGAGTAGGTACTAATGGAAACTCCTCAAACAATGAATATGAAATGTGTCTTCAAAAGAGAGGCAGATTCTGTCAGATTTTGTCAAATCAAGAGTGCCAAGTAGTTTGTCATTGATCACAGAACACTCAATGAAAATGTGTTTTCATTGTTGTAGAAACTTTTAGTGTGGATGATCTGGATCAGACTCGGAAAAATGTATTCCGTGACACTCAGTTTTGGTCTTTTTTATATTGGACACCAAACTCAAAATTCTTGTGTTCTCTATTGGATTTGGATGGGTGAGCTAATGTCTGGAACGAGACACAGAGGTACCCAGACATTTTATTATGTATCCACTCCATGGTGCAATGGCAGATCCTGAGAAGAACCTCACAAATTCTCACAGCTATTTGGATGAAGCAAATTTTCTTTAAATTGTAGTTTCTCACTTGGGAAAGGGTCCATTAGTGTCCCCTGTTTATAAAGAATGCCCGGAGTGTTTCTGATTGTTAACCAATATGCAGCCCAACGAACCAGACCCTGTGCAGCAGCAAACTTCACAACTAAAGCAACGGCTTTAATGACGCTGCTCACGTCATGCAGGGCCATCATTGCTGGTTGTAATTCATATCACATTTGTGCGATCCTGCAAAAAGAAAATCACAGCATAGTCATATGTTGCTAAATATAATTTATCAGTAGCCGTTTTGCTGGAAATGGGACCTGGTCTTAGTATAGACCAGTATAGTATAGCACTATATGTGTAGGAACGGACATTGTGGTGTAACCAAATCCACCCCACCCCCCCTCTGGTGCCCATTTTTGAACTCCATATGCCATCAACTTAAAATTCTTCTTTTTGAGTGCTATTTTCTATTAAAACTCTGTTTATTAATGTATTGAAATTGTCAGAGCCTTTAATAAATTAATGTTTTGAAATAATTCAAGCTCCACTAATGAAAGACAAATCAGAGAGCATCAGTACAGTTATTCTGCATGAAGTTAAGCATTGACTAAGCATTTTTATTGCTGGTTTGAATCAATCCATTATGTTTGCTCACATATAATTGCATACATAATGGTGGGGAATTTAAAAGTTAATTCTTCACACAGGCAGCACTTAATAAACGCACTTAGGCTTTTATTGTCATAGTCCTAGTTGTCAATTATTCCATCTGAAATTACCATGGATGGATAAACTCTCTTTATATTTAGCCGTTTTTGCTTTATGTTACATATTTTATGTTCTGAAATGCAGTCTTGTATTTGGCTTTAGGTTCTTTGTGAAAAGTAGTACCACCCCCCTCGCTCTGCTGGCCGTGCTGTGGGAGTGAATCATATTTCAGCCTCGGAAATAATTTCCTTGACAAAAGTAGCGAGTACAATTCAATCAGCATATCATGGGATCTTTTCGGCAAAGTACTGAATGAAGTCAGGAATAAGATGTTGAAAAAAGGCCATTGACAAAAATACGTGAACATGGGATTAATTAATACGCCGTGTGAGTTTGATTAGAAATGTGATGAAGAAGCAGGTTGGGCTCAAGCTGAGGAGGGTTGACAGCAGCAGCGGCACTCAGACTGTGAGGAGGAGAGATGGAGTGAGCGGAAGATGAAAGGTGGTGAAAGACGAGTGTGATGAAGTGGAAAAATCCGGGTGTTGGAGGGAAAGATGCGCAAACTGCCACTTGCATGTGTGTTTTTATGTGTGTTTTCGAGACCCTTTTCTGCGCAAGCTCAGAGGGGTTTGCTTGTTTTCTCAAGCGCGACTCCCGTCTCTCTCAGACTTAACAGCCACCCATCTTTCACTCTGCCCCTCCAATCCTCTTCCACCAGGGCTTGTCGAGCTGGGGGCTGATGTGTCGCTCGTCCTCTGCAAATCTAATTGGAGACAGGCTTTCGCTGGCATGACATGGAGATGAGTTGCCAAATCCTCTCAGCTCTCCCCACTTGAGGAGGGCTCTACTCAGCTACTCGCACAGAGCTGCAGCTGCGGCTGCAGAGGCAGGCCCCGCTCCCCTCCACGTGTCCTGAGAGGTGTCTGTGACAATCTGAGGGGAAACCTCACTGTCTTCACGGGTTTAAATCACGCAGCAGCTCCTGACGCTCCATCGGCGCTCGCATCTCGTTTTTTAATTCATAATGCTGAGAGGCAGGGACGTCAGCACTGTGGGGATCATCTGTTTAAGAGGCAGAAAAAAAAGAAGAAGCAACAACAGTGTTTTATTTACACAGACGAGCGTGTGTATTAATGTGGTTATTTCTGTCAACCTCCCGGTCTCCAGTGAGTTCAGTGAGAGTGCGGCATCATCCTCATAACTGGAGGTTAGACTCACACTTTAGGCAGCAGAACAGCACTCCAGGGAGCCAAACGACACAGAGAGGTTTGTTTTACTTAGCACGCTCTTGTGCTTTATCTGCACAAAGGTTGAATAGTGGCCCTGAAGTTTTTCACTCTCCCACAAGTCTGCCCCCCTCCCCTTCTTATTTTTGTCAAAGGATGGAATCTAATTCAAAAATATGTTTCACAATTTTGTACCTCGTCACCTCGACTATTTTTGAGAATGCCATACTCAAGCTGGAACATGAAAGCAATATTTCATGGTTTCTCTGGATGAGAAAAAAACTGAGAAGATGTGAAAGTGGATATAGGATCAGTGGTGTAAAGATGCAACATGAAAACGCCGCATTAATTGGTCCTGACTTGCCACAGGTAGACAATAGAGTGCTGCCGAAGAACATCTGTGGAATATGCGCTCAGTGATCGGTTAACACAGTTTGTTTTGTTGAATGTATACACACTCTTTTCCATTCCGCTCATTATAAACACCATAAAGCAAAGCCCCCTCCACCACCTAAGCAGGACACGTCAGGTCACAATTATTTTTCAATTTGTCTGATTCAATTGAGCTCAGAACGATGCAGCATATAACTGTGTTATTACACAGGTTTTACACAGAGGAACACTTAGTAACACATATTATCTTGAGGTATCTTGAGATTGCACGGGATCATTTTGTCAAATTGAGACAAATATGCCACTCAGGTCTGATGCTGACTGATGCAATCATACTCAGCAGTCTGGTTTTTAAGCGTCATTAACTAATTAGATTAGCCTTTGAGTCATTGAAACGGGCTCCATTAAAAAACATTAACTCCCCACCGTGGAAGCTGGCTCTGAGTGCCGTCAGAGTTACTGGCGACATCAGTTGTCTTAGTGTACTTCTGTAGATATTTGTTTGTTCAAAAAGAAAACAAATGTTTGAGGATTTTCTCTGAGACATACAGTTTGAAATCATACACAGAATGTATCAACTGAGTCAACCCACTCTGACAAAACTAGGTGAGATTTAAATATCAGCAAATCCTAACAATTAAAGCTGCTTTATGTAAAGCATTGTGCTAAATAATGATAAGAAGCCCCATTCAAAAGGAGAAGTTTGGACTGTACACAACTTGAAAAGCAGAAAGCGTTATATTTCACTGACGGTTCTTATTTTGCCTCTCTTCTTTCTTTGTCACCTGTTTTTCATACAAAGCACCCTTTGATTGTAACTCTTTATTTTAATGCTAATGAGGCTCCATGAAGGTTGTGGACCCATCTGACACATGTCAAAGCAAATCTGAACCCTTTCAACATGGCTCCCAAAAGCTGATTCCCTCAAAAACAGGCAATTGAGACATGTTCACATCCGTCCCCCCGGCGTTCATTTTCACCCTATTTGGAAACTATGGAAAAAGAGAACCTGAAAATGATGTGACAGACCTCTTTTTTGGACGCTTCGTTGAGCAATGTGTGATGCAAAGCAACTGGCAAGAAAGCAAGCAGGTAGTGAGGCAGGTAGCAAAATACAAACTGTGCAAAAAGCCACCACTTCACACCTCTGTGATATGAACTAATGGAGCCACAAGCCATTACCTAAAGACAGAAGATGGAAAGGAAACAACGGGGCGAGGCTGTGGGAGTCAAGGGGAAGAGGAGAAAAGCCCTTCCACCTTTGCCATGCGGCGGTGTGATGGACAGAAATTAAATTGGGTTGATAAGGACATGAAAGAGCAAGTACCATTAGATTATGATCAGCTGTAATTTTAGTTTGAGAATTCGAAGGAAGTAGAATTCTTATGATCTGCCTGAACGGTGAGTTTTGTTTCAGATGTGACAGCACAAAAATTCTTCTTCAGATTAGAAAGACATAATGTGAAAAATTAGATATCAAGACGGAACATGTTCAAGGGCAAAAAGACACTGTAAGTAAGGAGAATTTAAAAAGTATTTAACTCCACACTCACCCTCCCGTGGGTAGTATCCCTCTGTCTCCAAGCTCGGGGCCCTCGACCAGAGGCCAGGGAGCTGGATGGTATCTTAGCTTCTCTTAGAACTACGAACTGGGCATGTGTCTCTGATGTTTTCTCTGGGATCTGATGGAGCCATTCCTCCAATCTTTAAGAGTGTGGAAAGTGTTTATAAAGGCTTATAAAACCTGATTTACAGATTTACACCTATAGTGGATGGATCACTGTGTGTATATATAAATATATATGTGTATTTTCAAAAATACTACCACACATATATATATATATATATATATATATACATACTGTGTTTTCATATAATAAAGTTTTAATATATCTAATACATAATAAAAGAAATTTCACACTGTGAATCCTTGACCGACATTTTGGTGAGGTTGACAGGTGGAAGTACAGAGAACATGGTTAAAGACTGATGGGATAATAATGCCAGGGAGAGTAACGGATAGCAGTCTGCATCAGCATTCATCTAAACGCATTGTGTAATAGCTGAATGGCTCTGACAATTGTAGATATTAATGTAGACACGGGGTTAGAGGTGGCTGTCGATCAGGTACGAGAAATCCTCCATTACTTGACTAAACAGAGTGGAGTGTACATTCTGTCAGTGTGGGTAATGTGTCAGGGCTCAGCCTGCACACAGACGCTCCTCACCCAAACATCCCCTGTGCTGCCAATCCTTCCACCATAACTAACTAATGCAAAGCTATTACCATATCATTACAGTGAGAAGTGGGGACCACGTACTCTCTTAGCTTTAACTGTAACCTAACACTACTCTGCCTCACAAGTGTGACTAATCGCACACGTGGTTGTGTACATTGTTGTGTTGGCCAGTTCATTTATACTAATTGAATTGAACTGAATTTAATTTAATATACTTTATTGATCTCCAGGGAGAAATTGACTTCCAGTACAGCCCGTACCAAGAAAAAACTAACAAAACACATAGACACACCAGTTCGGGAAGACTGAGGGCAGCCACACAGGAGGGCGCACCAATTTTTCTTCAGAACAAAAAGAATACATTGGGAAAGCGGTTGCGGGAAGAGGGGAAAAAAAGGCCCAGTGCCACGCCCCCTACAGGGGACGTAACAGTGATATAAAACAACACCTCAGTACACTAAAGCACAGATACAGTCAAATCACAACATCAAGGACACATAGGGAGGGAGGGATGGGGGGGTTGGAAGGAAGGGGAAAGGTAACAGCGAGACAGTGTATATCAGGGAGTGTATATCAGTGCACCAGACAATCATTGGATGTTTCACCTGTGGTGTATTGAGTCTTTAAATGTTCCTACAGTTTAACCTAAGTTCAATTCAGGTTTTTGATAGAACAAATGTTGCAATATAAACAAAGTGATTAGATATATTACATGTTTATACGAGTTATTGAAAATGCATGCATGGTTATTTGTTACAAAATGTGCCTACGACAGATTAGTGATCTATCCAATATCCATTGGACATCAACCCAACAGGGTAAAGCTGTATAGAAAACAATACAGAAAATAATGAATTACCAGGGTCCCTCAACTATTGCGGGGTTAGGTTAAAGGTAGCAAGCGTGCTCAGTGTTCGCAGCTCTTCGTAAAACGGACAGGCAACATGTCCACAGCCCCTTTGTTTGTTTGATTGTTTGGGAATTACTAGTAAAAATCGCCCAGTTCTGATAAGAACCCTTGAACCTGGATATAGTTTCCCCCCAAATAGAAGAAGCAGGAAGCAGAAAGTGACGCGTCGAGTATCAATGACGTGTAGGTCGGACATATACAGCCTGCCTGTACAGACACAGGTCACATTTGAAGAGATCGGAAAGGTATCGCTTTTAGGACCACATATAAAGTGGTTAAACAATATATCAAGATACCAAAATTCCACAAACCTTGATGGACTGGTGACCTGTCCAGGGTGTGCCCCACATCTCGACGCACCTTTCCCCGTTTGTTGGCTGGGATAGGCTCCGGCTCCCCCACAAAGTCGCACTATAAAGCAAAAAATCTGTTGTGCAAGTTAAAAATCAGCGAGATAGCAAAAAGCGAACTGTGAAGCGGTGAAGGATGACTAATATATCTGCTTGGGCTGAGAATTTATAGATCTCTCAGATCTGTACAGATTTTTAGATCTCTAAGACTAGGCTTGGACACATAAAAATGAAGAGGCAAAAAGAATGTCTCCACCATAAACACAAAATCCAGACACAGCAACATCCCAGTTGTGTGAGATG
Source organism: Menidia beryllina (assembly GCA_013363375.1). Classification (NCBI taxonomy): domain Eukaryota; kingdom Metazoa; phylum Chordata; class Actinopteri; order Atheriniformes; family Atherinopsidae; genus Menidia; species Menidia beryllina. The sequence continues at coordinate 2,661,929 of JABUIW010000017.1, read as the reverse complement.
CTTTTTTTGTACTTAAGAATATGTCTCCAATTAGGTATGAAGTAAATAGTGCCTCAGTTTAGGGTCAGTTTTTCTCGATTATGACATTTTCTCTTTACAAACTGTCAGTGAATTTCCCAAGAAATTGTACCAGGGGCCCTTTTTTAAGTGTGATTCAACACTTCAAATCATCTGAGTCTCCTCTGATCAGTATATGTTCTGAGCAAACTGAAGACCACTGATATGACGGTGCTCTCATTACAGCCCTACGAACATGTCGCCCTCAGTGTTTTTTTGCAGTAAATAATCCGTCTTGACTTATAGCCTGTGACTTGCTTAGCTTTTTTCCATGACTGACTGACCTGCCCTTGACCATGTTACTGCAACAAACAGGTTCCTGAAGCGACAGGAGAACTTCAGTGAAATGTTCTTCTCTTCATTTTGAAGAAAAATGTTTTGACGATTTGTTTGCAAATTAGTATAATGTAACAGGTGGCCATTTATATGTTATGCTCTATATCACAGTGGGTGTATCCCTTTGTAGTATATAGTATTCTTTAACTACTTATTCCATTTATCTTTTAATTCATTTGCACCATATGAGTATAATTTTTTATTGTGCTTTGATTAAGTATAATCGAATCAGAACTTACACATCGCTCCAAATGTAAACATAAATGATCATCAATACATTGGAACATCTTCTGTATTTCATACAATTGAAGAGAATACTCAAATACGAACAATTCTCTATTGATTCCTGAGTTTTTCTGGAGATAGACATGCTCCATAATCACCTGTGCCCTCCCTGCCAGTTCACTTATGCTGTATGACTCATGACCTCATCCCCTGATTGGCTCTGTGTTTCTGGTTTCCAGGATGACCACTCCATGTTTTTCCAGTTTGGCCCATCCATTGAGCAGCAGGCTTCTGTCATGTTGAACATTATGGAGGAGTATGACTGGAACATCTTTTCTATAGTCACCACTTACTACCCCGGTTACGAGGATTTTGTCAACAAGGTAAATAAACATTTTAATGAAGATATTCATTCAATGTACATCATTTCTCATAAGATTTCATGCACTGTACAGTATGTGCCTTGTTTCAGCAATCTCTCCTTCCATTGTATTTGAAAAGAAGGTTTTTATTGAATGTTTTTTTTAAGATTTAAGCTAAAAAAGTTATATCCTCTAATTAAAGGGCTATAATTCCCCTTTGTTACTATCCACAATAGTGTCCTGTAAAAGAACACCACCACCATTGTTAGGGATAAAATTATTTTATAACCTGATGGGGACACTGGTTGTAGTTTTTTCGGGCTATTTTGGTAAAAATGTCAACCAAACACCTTACAACTTACGTTAATTTCATACTAGTTGGGTTTAGCCAATAATTTAACTTGGAAGCGACTAAACATCAAAACATTGGGGTTATGGTTTTAAAACATCATGGCCATTAAAATACATAGTTTTTTTTTTACTATCCAACTGTTACATGGATACAACTTTTGCAATTTACAGTTGCTCCATCTGCCATTATTGATGACATATTCCAAATGCCTCTCATGGACATTCTTATAAGGACTATGTTCAGTCGGGGAACTGGTCCTGAAACTGTTGCTTCACTGGAAATATGACCTCAAGCTTTTAAAAAATGATAAGGGTATGCAGAGTCTGATGTAAATGGACAGCCCATTCCATTTTCTTATTTCCTTTAGAGAAAGGTGAAGGGGATTTGCTGAACATGTCCTTGTGAATCCAGCCACTCACCGAGATTCCAGCCTGCTTATCTCCAGGGCAAAAAATTACCTTTAAAAGTGGGATCCTGAATGAATTTGATATCAGACACACATCCTAGAGGAGTAATGTTATTGAAAGTCAGCTAATCATATATATATATGTATATCACGATAATGCTTTCAGAAAGACTGTGTCTTTACTTTGAACAAAGTTAAAGTGATCACCAGATTTTTTTTAAAGTACCATAAATGTGAAGGATGTTACTTGAACAGTTTTCAATATTATACTGTACTTTACGGTATAGACATAACACAAAAGAGAACATTTTTGTTCAGAATCTTGCAACAACCAGTGCCAGAGCTTCTTATAGACATGCATTAAGGGTTTTTAGGTTTGTCAAGGATAATTTACCATCTTCCTTTCATCTTCACTCTTATTGGAGTTTGGTATTTCCTCCTGAATATTCAGTAAATTGAATCTATACTTTCATTTTCTGGCCAAATGCCCTCTGTTTCAGCATAGACACACACACTGAGAGTTCTTTGGTCCCTGAAATGGCACATCTTTGCTTTCTCTAGAAACAGAGAGGTGTTAAAGTGTTGAAAGGGGTGCCGGTAGTTTGTAAATGTGTTGTGGCTATGTTGTAAAGGTTTCCTTCCAATGACTTCTTTTAAACTCATGTACATGCCACAAAGCAGTGCACCACCACTCAAAATCTTCATGGCAGTCGTTTGCTGTGAAATACCTGTAGAACAGAAGTCACCCTCTGGCATTCAATTGCATCTCTACTCAGAGACTAAAGAACTACATATTCACTAACGGCATACAACTCCAGGGGACCGACTTTAGTTTCTTAAACTAGACACAAAACTTAAAGATTAGCTGCTCAACTCTAGTAACAGTGTGATAATGTATTTTAATGGCACATCAACACATCAACAAAAAGAAAAAAATAACAATAATAATCAAATGTGACTGCACAGAATCATAAATGATCCACAGCATGCCAGCAAGAGTAAATGAATGATCATGGTGTGTTTGAATACTGCTGGGAAAAACATGTTACCGTTCGTTAATAGCGGATTAAATGGTTGTAGCGACCGAAACAAGGGCAGGGGACAGAGGGCACTGATACAGGAAGTCCAATGAATGGGACGTGTCCTCCACACTTCATGGGTCAAGACTGTTACGCTCAAGCTTGATTACCATCTAAACACCATATGAAGTAAGAAATTCACAAAAATAAATGCAGACAGTTCTAAAATTAAAATCTTTGTGCAGTTTCTCGCTGTTGATTTACAGCAGCGTGCGTGTGGAAATAGCCTCAAGATTTGGGGAGAATAATTAAAGAATCTCTCCCTTAAAGTGTCAAAAAATAAACTCAAGCACAATTTCCAGCTCTTAGAAGATGTGCAAAGTCAAACTGGCAATTTAGAGGCCACAGGAGGAGGGGGGGGGGACATCTCAGTCATTCTTTTCGAGTATTTCTCTTTCACATCTCCGATGAATGTGAGTAGCCCTACACTTTTCAAGCCTTTTCTTTTTTCCAAACCAGGTCCGCAGCACCATTGAGAACAGCTTTGTTGGCTGGGAGCTAGAGGAGGTCCTATTATTGGACATGTCGGTGGATGACGGAGACTCCAAGATCCAAAACCAGATGAAGAAACTGCAGAGTCCTGTGATTCTTCTTTATTGCACGAAGGAAGAGGCGACAACAATTTTTGAGGTGGCTCATTCGGTGGGCCTCACAGGTTATGGCTACACTTGGATTGTGCCCTCGCTAGTGGCCGGAGATGCAGACCATGTTCCCTCTGTCTTCCCTATAGGTACATGAAGTATGATTGATTTACATTAGTGCCATTTAATTAAAACATAACCGTGCAGCATATTGGATAAAACTTCAATGATGAATTAGAATTAGTATATCAATTACTGATCCCCGTTTTATACTCAAAGATACCAGCACGAATTATTAATATTTCTTTAACATGGATCTGAAATTTTCTTGATACTACTGTTCCATTTCAAGGTTTCAGAAAACTTTGTTGTTGGGTAAGAATATGAGGAGCAGATGGGCTTGTTTGCATATGCAAATGTGCTCTGAATGGATTTGCAATACACTGGCAGCCTCTGGTAGGATGTATGCTCATATCTGTAACTGCAATTGAATTGCACTGTAATTATTTCAGTTACTATATTTTCATGCCTGAAAATTGTCCAAATAATATTTTTCCAGGAACTCTTTCAGATATCAAATCCGTGCATAACTGCTTTCTTTTTTAGTAAAGGATTTTGTTTTGTTTCGCCATAACTCAAGTCTAAATATAGGTTCGGTCCTGATCTCACTGGAGTTTATCAGTAACGAAAATCAAATGTCTGAAATAGTTGCCAGGATACCAACTTAGTTTTAGAGTGGCACGCTTTCTTGTGAATCCATCTACTCCACTGGGCATGTTTGACGCTGTTCTGCAAAACTGCTGTGTATTTTGCTCCTTTCGGTTCCACTTAGCTGAGCAGGTGAGAGCTAGAGAAAAAGCTGTTTTTTTTATCTGAAAGAAAAACAGACACTGGATGAATACGCAGGTGTGCCTCTATCCATTACATTTAGGTCGAATTCTTTGAAATGAGAGCTTTACAACCAAACCAGCTGCGGAAAATGATCTGTAACAGCAGTTGTTTGCGTGTAATAAAGTGAATGTCAACATGTAATGGACAATTTCTCAGGGATGACAAAATGAGCAGGGAGGGGACCAAAGTAAAGTCCAATGCTTTTCCCCTATTTTTCCTTTTTTTTCCCCTCACCTAATTTCTCTCCTTCTCTCTCTCCCAGGGCTTATCTCTGTGTCATATGACGAATGGGACTACAACATCGAGGCCAGGGTGCGTGATGCAGTGGCTGTCATCGCCACAGCAACCTCCACTATGATGTTGGACCGAGGGCCACACACTCTGCTGAAGTCCAGCTGCCTTGGCACACCTGACAAGAAGGGCTCCAACACCGGCCACTCCAAGGAAATCCTGAAGTGAGTCAATGCTCGTTAGGTGACAGCAGGACTGAGGGGCTTGTGTCTTTAAAAACAATTTCTGACGATTACCAGTGAGGATGTTTGACTAAAACAACAACACAAAAAACTGTTACAGGTCAGTCATGGTAACACTGCTCAACGTATTTGCCATGGTTTCTAAATTGGGGATAGCTGAAGTTGTGTGCATGGGTCTGGGCTTCTATGACAAGGATTTTAGTGTCCATTTTTCAAGTTTTACAAAATCAGACATCCAAATCCAAACGCAATTGTGGGTTCCAATTAATCAGTGTAAAGATTATATCTGCCGCTTTAAATAGGTATTGAAATCAGCCGGTTTGTCACAATGAAACCCCTCCGTGCGAACTAAAGCTGGGTTACCATTGGTTTAAGCAAATTATCTTTTTTAACCAGTGGACTGTATTCTGTTTTCAAAACGATGTGGTATGGCCTAGAACACAGATTTTCTAGGTTTACATATTACATAGCCCATGCCAAAAAGGTTTTACAGATGTTCATAATGTATGTGTGTACATAATGTAATGTACAGTGTAGGTTTTTCTTTAGTTACAGAGACTTTACTAATGAGACTTTCGAAATTGTCGCATTGAAAAAGGTCCCCTGACCAAGTCTCTAAGGAAGAGGAGAAGTGCACTATTCCAAAGACAAATACAGTACTCACTGATCTACGCACACTACCGGGTCTCTGGCAAATGTAGATTTATTTCCTTTCCCTCCTGATGTGAAAACTAGCCTGTCGTTAATATCAGCAAGTTAGAATGGAAACCGGTAAATCTCTAACAGACATTGAAAGGACATCCCATGTTTGCCTGGACTGGGCTGGTTTACGTATGCCATTGAACTCTGCATATCTTAGCAGGCCAGGCTTATGGGCCTTATAAATTAATTTAAAATATTATGTAGTGCTTCCATGTCCAAATTCAACATGTAATCGACCCAAAAAGCAGACAGTTAAAGCCAGCTGTTCAATGACAGCACAACTGGAACAATCTGTGGGCAATTAAACTGAAGTTAGACTAATAAATCTACACCCAACTTTAGAGATGGTTGGTTACATAAAAATGTTTTTTAGCTTCAAAATGCCATCATGAGGTAAATGTTGAGAACAGAATGTAAGGAACACAAACATTATGGATTTGGATTCTCCTGCAAGCGGTGTGTGTTTTTTTTTAGCTTTTCACTGCAGCCTGAAGTCTACTTCGCTTTACCTCCACAGTGAATGCTTCTTTCTGCTTTTGCAATCTGGCCAAGAAGATTATGCTGGTGGTTCAGTTAAAAAATTTTTTTAGCAAAATTGTAGAAAAAATGTATGGAATCATTTACATAAAGATTTAACCAAAAGTGTGATGTGGCCCAGATTAGAAGTGATTAACTTTTGATGTTGATCCAGATCCAGGATTATTCAATAAAGCTTGGTAGAGCCTCACGCTGCCTTTGATTCTGTAGTGCTGATGTTTTTGTATCCAGTGTTGCAGTGAAAGAGTAAAAGATAAGAGCAATCCAATCTTTGTGACAGCACCAACAATGAAATGACTTGGAAAATATTTTCAAGTACTCAGCCTATCATACTGAGAAACATAGAGAGTGGGCAAAACAAATCACATTTATGTGTTAACAAATGACATCACATATTTTAAAACAAAATTTAATATGTGTTAAATGAATAGATTGAATGCAAAATATTGAACACTTTTCTGTTTAGTTTCTGAATCACATAATTTTCTACGCACATTCGTATAGGCACTTACACTGCAGACACAATCCCCAGGGAGGGCAGGAATTTATTCAAGCAGTCAATAAAAGTTTAAACACAAACTGAATAGAAACGTTCCTTTAGCTCTGAGACTAATAACAGGATCTTCTCTTATCTTCATCTTGACCCACAGCCATCTTTTAATGAAAACATCCCTCTTTTCCTCTCCCTCTGAACCAGCTTGTTTTGCTTTTTGGCACATTACAGAGCAAGTAGGATCGTCAGTATTCAATAATTTATCCTCATTTAACTTCACAGAGCATCCCTTTACTGTTCACATTGATCAGAGATTCCACAGCTAATTGAATTCATGGGGACGACTGGATTAAAGGAGGAGTGTGTGGGGGTGGGGGTACTCGCAACTAGCTTAAAGAAATACACATTTAAAAATGCACACAAACTTACTCTTAGTGTTTTAGAATAATATTTCAATTGCTTTCAGTTAGGGGGTGTAAGACATACTGACATCATTCTGTACTGTCAGTATTTTAGTCACTGCCTGCACCTTGGTTATTCTTGTTTTTCAACTTGTTAAACATTTTCTTAATTTTTGTCTCCGTCATATTGTCTGAGACAGGGAAATGCTACTGTATTAATGTCCAGATGGAGGTTGGTGTATTACTTTTACATTTGGGTCTTGTTTTATTTGGTGTAACATCAGGAGCACTTAAGCGGACCATTTTGGATTCATCCACATACAGCACTAAGATAACAATAAGAATACAGCCAGGAGTATTTCAGTTCCCGGCGGATAGCACCCCACACAGGGTTAGGTCTCAGTCATCCCTCGGGCACACACCTGGGATGCTGCTGTGCAGTGCGAGTCTGCATCGAGAGGACCGTCCACCAACCAGCCGTTCCATTTTTCTCCAACTCAATGAGTAAAGCATTTAGATCGGTGGATCTTGATGGTGACTCCGGGGGTCTTGCGAGAGCCAAACAAACACACACATACGATAGCTACACACACTTAATTCCTCCCATTCCATCCTCTCATTCCCCAAGAGACAAAAGCAATAATAAGGCCATATGTCTCTCCATGTCTCTGAATAGCTGCAGGCCACTGCGGGCTGCATGCCTGCTGCATTAGCATGGCATCCTGTCAGCGCTGACGGACAGAGATGAGACATCATTGTGAGTCATTCTCTTGGATTTGTTCAGGGGCTGCCGACCTTATGGGGGGCACTCATACACACACGAACACGCATATCTAAGTACATGCAGACACTCTCCAGCACATATACAATCACACATAAGTCAAAATGATTTCAAGGAGCTCTTAGGGCCAACCATGTGACAGAGACGGCAGGAAGACCAGGAAATGAGAAAATGGGCTCCAAGTGATATTTCGATAAAGCACTACAGGGCGTATTTGAGTGTGTGTTGCAAAGAATATTTGTTTTAATTACTACTGCTACTATTGTTGATAAGCGGATGAGATCAGATTCTTTTTCAAATCCCTGTGCTGCTAAAGCTATCTGTCAAAGGTAGATAAGATGGAAGTGATAACCATAGGGACTTTACTTGCATGTGACCAAATAGTACCTTTATTCCCATTGGCATGGGAGCCAGTTGTGCTCACTACTTTTTTAACCTTCAGTTGTGTCTCAGTCGATAATTCTCTCCAAAGACCATTATACATTTCGTTCACATAGGAGAAGCGAGCTGCTTTTGTTTTATGTCACCCTTAAAGTATCTCCCTCCTGCAGCGGGAGAGCGGCATTATTCCTAATGGGCACAATAAAAGTGCCCGTCTTACAAATCCTGTGTTTATTAGAATACAAGTAGGCCGTTCTATAGTGCCTCTGGGTATCTAAAGCACAAATGACCATCTTTTCCTTGGTCTCTTCCTTGCAAGTGAAGCGAATAACTGTCAATAAGCAGTCGTGTTCCCCGCCTTGTGTAACACTTAGCTTCAATTCTCCTCCTGTCATCCATCTTTTTTTTTGTATACAGTCCTGGTTACTTTTCCATCTCTTTCGTGGTAATTCCCTGGAAGCAGTCTATTCTCCTTGAAAAAGTGTTTCAATCACATGAAACTAAAATGGAAAGTCAATGAGTTATGGTGGCCCTTTTGTTTGTCCTTTACCTCACATGATGCTGTTCATAGTCATTTTGCATTTTTAGATGCTTAAAGAAAAGAAAAAGAAAATGAGAAGAGTATTTCTGAGAAAAATGGCTCATGTGCAGTGTAAATAGATTTTCTGTCCTCTCCCTGTTTATGACTGATTGCTAGCAGGGACTTTCTTTGATTTTCCATTGAAACAACCAACCAATAGATCAAAATAGTTTTTTTCGTATTGAAATGTTGTCAATGGGTTGCTGCTTACATAAGAACTGTGTCAGGTGCTCGCTGGGTTTTCACTGTAATATGTGAGAGCTGACCATTGGCTTTTCAATGTTTTTGCAGGTATATAGTGAATGTCCCTTTTAATACGGTACTTATAAATTTAATTGGTCTACTGTTTTTGGCGCCGTGAAAAAAACATGCATTAGCCGCACCGTATCATAGGCTGCAGTGTTCAGAGTGTGGGAAAAAAGTAGCGGTTTATAGTCCGGAATTTACTGTAATCCCCTTCATTCCGACTTTAGTCAAAAGATAATCTAGAAAATAGAGAACTTTCACGCTGGTATTGGTGTTTGAGAATTAAAGTAATTGCATGACTATGTGACAGTATGTTCTTAGATGTCAAATTTCCTTTTTGACCAACCCAAAGTTTAAAGATCCACACATCATATGGCAATCAGCAAATCCTCCATTTGTGAAAATAGAAAAATAAGGTTGTCTTGTGGCTATATTGCACTGCTTTAAAGGCAGAGGTATTAATGCATTTATTTCAGTAATGGCTTTCTTTGTCTTTTTTGTGTTGAAGTGAAATCCCCTCTCCACATCCAGCCAGAACAGCATTTTCTGGACTGTTAATAATACAATGAACGAAAAAGATTGTAAGAGACTATCTGTGTGAATACTATGTCATATCAACATGACGGTGATACATTGTCAAATGCAGGGAATAAAACTAAAAGCGGCATGTTGGCTCCACAAAAAGTCTCACCGATCATCATAAAGGATGGAACAGGTTCTTTGGTGATGGGTTTTGAGTTACATCATTCTTTCCAAAATGTCGAAAGAAAGCTTTAAATATTTTTTTTAAAGAATATTGTTTTTTAAATAAGCCAAACTTCATGGTCTATCAAAGTTTGTTAAACATAAAGTAACAAAGACATTTTATGTTTGCAGGCAATACTTGCTAAAAGAAAAAGTTACCTGACATTCATAGACTCACTGACTCACTAAGAAAGCCACACTGCATCCATTTTCTGACGATTTTATTTGTTTGTTTATTTTGTACGGTGAATGATGGGAACAGTGGGAACTATTTTTTTCACTTTAAGGAAAACAGCATCAGCCAATAATTGGCTTTTTATCTTTACATATTTTAATTGGTTTTACACAATCATATCATGTTTTAGTGTGTTTCTTGGTTCAGAGGCTACTTAATTATGAATGATTAGGATTTTTAGACTTGAAAAGCATTGCCTATTGCTATTACACCTTGCTCATAATTAAAATGAGGGAGTTCCTCCCCTTTGTCCAGGCTCCACAAGTGGCCATCCGATGACTTCCACACAGATGTTTTTATGAGTCCAGTTTGCATGGAGCTCCTCTTGACTCATTCATGAAAGAATGTTTCTCAGAGAAAATCATAACCTTACATCTTTCTTATATTTAGTTTTCATCTTTGTGTATGTGTTGCCCATGAAGGTTTACAACATCTGATTTATTCTACAAACTGCAAGCCTACAAATATCTAAGCAGTTGAACTGTGCCAAGGTTTTGAATTTGTCATTTCATGTTCAGTAATTGCCAATAAGAATTATGTAATGAAATTTTTAAGTTATTCTTACCACAGTAGTGGCAAAGCTGGTGGTTTTCTCCATGTGTACATATATGACCAGCAAATTGACCTCTTGGGGACTGGACTGCTAATGATTTAAGAACTACCACCAAGGTGGTTTGAAGAAGCTTGCTAGGTTTACATGTCCGTCTATTTGTAGACATAGGTGTGTGGCTATCATCATAATAATGCACTGGACTGTCCGACTCATGGTTAGTGCTGAAGGGCTGCTGGAGCAAAGGCGCTGTTATAAATTTATTCTGCATTAGCAATTATCTGAATCTGTTTTCTACTGCGCATGTCTCCTAGAAAGTGCTCCAATGTGATCTTGTCAAACATGCCGCCTGGACAATCAACCACCAATTTAACATCCAGTCCATCCCTGGAGTCTATCACACCTGTTACTGGGCAACAGGCAGGATACACCCAGTCCATCACAGGGCCGCACAGACACCGAAAGGACCAACAACTACGTGTGTTCATATTCACTACTCTTTTCAGTTTAGTCACCAAATTACCTAACATTCATTGTTTTTGGACAGTGGGAAGGAATCTCAATAGAGATAACTGATATTACATTCCGGGGATATAATTATTATTCATTATCACACAAGATGAGGCAATGGAATTTATACATACACGTGTGTGTGTGTGTGTGTGTGTGTGTGTGTGT
>JABUIW010000017.1:2616549-2650829 GCA_013363375.1 Menidia beryllina | reverse complement strand
TGTGTGTGTGTGTGTGTGTGTGTGTGTGTGTGTGTGTGTGTGTGTGTATATATATTCTCTGGAACTGCTGTCTCTTCAGAAGCTTCTGCAAATTATGAGTCATCCATCCAAAGCTGATACAGTATGTCGGTGTGTGTACGCGTGCACACGCTTTTCTTGCGGACACATGCAGCAGAGATGTACAGTATATTTTTACACTGGTGCATTGCAGCGACACAGAATGTGCGGCCCCGCTCAGCTCCGCTCGAGATTAAAGCAAGGACTCAAAAAGGGAGACACGTGAAAAGCCTTTGAAATCAACATATTACAAAAGAAATATAAAAAAGAGGAGTCGTGCTCGTATAATTGATTATTGATTTTGACAAGGAGCAAAAGAAAATAAACAAAATTCCCCTCACAGCTGGGGAGCGGTTGGAGAGCGAGGGTTGCTGGGATGAAGCCGCGTGAGATTCTATTAGTGGCGCGTCCCAGTTGTTTTGACTTTTTTTTTTTTTTTTTTTAACTTTTTCCGCCCGAGTCAAAGGGGATCTCTGACACGGGGAGGGATCATACGGCACATAATATATTACAGGGCTGCAAAATGATAAATGGAGCCTCCTCTGCTGTGCATCAGGCTTTGCAACAGCACAGGTTAATGCACAGCCAAATGAGTCATATCGATGTGCGGTTTGACACCTGCTCACAGGTGAGAGGGCGCCATTGATCCGACGGTGAAAGACACCATGAGGGGAAGTGGGTAAACACTCGGGTTTCGACTAAAAAAAAAATACTCCTTTCGCTCTGTTTTTCCCCGTCTTGCTATCAGACGGCCCTCTCTCCCGGGTGAGATTACTGTTCCCATGGCAACGCAACTGATTGCATAGAAATTGCTGTGGTTGTGGGCGCCATGGCAACGCATTACACGACATTATACCGTGTTGAGAGCCCCCCCTAAGTCCTTATGTGGGGGCTTTTTGCTCAGAAATAGACAGACTCCCTCTGTCACGGTTCGTCCAGCGGGGTGTTATGGCGTCGGGGCGGCAACAAGTCGGACCTCCAGCCTCCACCCACGCCGCCGTGGTCTTTTTTTGTTGTTGGCCTATTCAAACCGAGATTACTCCTCGGGGCTAATCCCATGTTACACCCGCATTACAGCGCTCGCGGTGCGCTAGCCAGCCTGTGTGCCGCAATAGGCATTTCATGGAGGCTTGAGTCATATTATTGACTTTCTCAAAGCATTTAGCCTACCCTGCGTGTGTCCTGTGGTAAAGAGAGGGAGAGAGAAAGAAGGCAAGTTAGGCTAAAAATATATTCAAAGTCATTACAGATAGAGGCGCGGAATGTTATAGTGGGAGGTACTGGCCGCATTTAAGCCTCATCTGTTGTCTCCATTTTCATTTAGGACTTGTGAATAGACCTTATTGTCTGCTTTTCCCCACAGTGTTAACTTGGTTAGACGTGACGGGTAAAGCGTGCTCGGTATCGCCTTTAAAGGTCTACACACACACACACACACACAAGCCGCTCCTTATCCCGCTCGCATTCAAGGTATTTATTTCTCCGGTGGATTGTTTCGGAGGCAGAGCGTCGCCATGGTGACGGCAGCCCACAGATCAGCGTAAGGAAGAGAGAAGGAAGGAGGCGTCTGAGAAAAGAAAGCGAATGATTCCAGCTTATCTGCAACTGCTTTACACTTGTTGACACATCTATAGAATGCACAGATATAGATTCACCGGGCAGTTAATACACCCTGCCAGCTCTGCTTGTGCTTCTCAGATGCTACGGGTTTCAAACTGGGTCACCTTTGTTGTGGATCTGGTCCTTTTATGCCTGGAGTGCATAAATGATCAAGGTTACAACTACTTTTACTCTTGATAGCAAGATCGTCAGCGGTAGTATTTTCATCTCGCTTAACTGTTAAACGGTTTAGACATACAGAAGAAAAGAGATCTACGCAGATATGAAGTCCTCAAGCCTACCCACAGATTGGAAAAGCTACAGTTTATTTAAAAAGTATGACACACTCATGTGTTTAAAGCATAAAAATAGCAAGGTTGTATTAGAGACGGTTGGAAGACTGAGGGATAAGGGGCATGTTCATAGTTTCTACCAACAGCTAGAGTGCTCCACTAATTGGCCACTTGAATAAAAAAAATGTTACATTATCAAGAACTACATTGGTGGAGACATATAAAAGCGTTTGAATTTGCCTGTTTTAGCATCCGTGAGGCCAGTGTTTGGGGAATTTCCTGGTCATTTTCAGTTGACGAGAAACAATGATATCTCTACCTGTTACAGAACCAAACAAATAGACAGGAGGGGACGTTTGTCACTCAGATTTGAATTCTCATTTCCAGGTACGTCATGAATGTGACATTTGAGGGACGAAACCTGTCATTTAGCGAGAAAGGCCACCAGATGTTTCCCAAGCTGGTCATCATTCTTCTGGACAAGGACAGACAATGGGACAGGGTAAACCTCTTTGCTGCTCTTTCCTTCAATATTTGTCTGCCTCCAGGATGTCTGTCACTTCTTTTTTTTTTCTCCTCCCCCCGTTTGAAGCGTTCCCCCGCAACTTAAAGTAGCTTTGACGGTAGCCTGCATATCACACAAGCTCTCATCCCACTCACGCACACAGGTTGGCAAGTGGGAGAGAGGCTCTTTGACGATGAGATACCACGTGTGGCCTCGTTTCGAGTTGTACTCGGAGGCAAAGGAGCGGGAGGACCACCTGTCCATCGTGACTCTGGAGGAGGCGCCGTTTGTCATCGTGGAGGACGTGGACCCGCTCAGTGGCACCTGCATGAGGAACACCGTGCCCTGCCGCAAACAGCTAAAACTCAGGTGATGGTCGCCTTCGGAGGTTATGCCGCCACCTATTTGAACTTTAATCAGACGGAGAGTGAATTTATCTGAACTTCTCTCTTTTTCTATACAACCTTATCCATAGGGGATACATGGAGATATAGGGGAGAAGGTTGGTACTAGGAATCAGCTAGTTAAGATGACCCCACCTATATCTTGGCAACCACATACTTTAAATTCACACATGCTCATTCATTGTGGAAGCACCCATAATTCTTGAATAGAGGAGACTGAGAAGGAGTGAGAACCAGTTTTATTTTGAAAACCACATTAGTCATCGCTGTAAACTTTTTTATGTGATGGGTACGATGGCATTAGCATACTCAATAGGTACTCAATAGGTACAAAACAAATTTATGGAGCTTATTGATATTTTGTCGCAATATGAATTCAGTTATGTGTTTTTCTTCCTTTTTTTTTTTTTTTGTCTTCAGCCAAAATGTTGGCTAAGGAGCAAAGTGTGTAAGTGTTGTGGGGTGAACTGAACCTGCTTTGAGGTTGGAGGGAGGGCCATCTTGAATAAACTGGTTTTGAAGCTTGAGCCATTTCTGGAAGTTTAAAACTGAGTGGTTTTGCAATTGATAGAAGCTCTGACATGCTAATGCCCATGAAACATAACTTTGCTAATTCTACATCTGTATTTATAGAGTTTTGTTCTTTAACGATTCTTGCTGAAGATTTTAGGTTAAACTATCTTAAAAAGATACGGTTATTTTCTGAAAATAGCATTGGCATGGTTTAGTTTGATGGCCAGTTTACCTTCCCACCTTCAACTTACCCCTAAACTGGGTACTCTTAGTCACAGATGGATCCTTAATGTTGAATTATGGTCAGAGATATGTCTTTAATGAATGAGTTAAATAAAAAATTATTCATCTGATTTCTCTTTCTCTCCCCTATTACAAACTTTAGTAAAGCAAAGCTATCAAACTATTGGAATACGTCTCATGTCATTCCTTTCTGGGTCTCTCAGTCTTGTGATTACCTTGAATTGTTTCACCTCTCTTAACTAGATCATTAACTCAGTTTCTGTCCCCATTTCCCTCCTCCCGCCATCTAGCTCTCAGGAGTGGACCAATGAATTTTCTTCAAAGAGCTCTTTTTTTCCATTCCTGACCTAACTGAAATCTCCTGAGATCTTTCTCCATCTTCCAGCTCAGTGTGTGTTTTTTTTTAAAACAGATCTTTCAGCCTGCATTTACCTGTCTCTCTCCTCTTACAGCTTATCGGGGATAGGCAGCAACATTTCATAAAAATAATATGAAAGGATTTCTTTTCAGACAAAAATACCCCGTGAGCCAGATGCACAGAGCTGTGCGGAGTTGTCTTTGTGCTCAGAGTAGCAGACACATGTGGGCACAGCTTTAGAGCCAGATAACTAAACTGCTGTTTTTGCTTTATTATTGAAGCTACGCCGCTTTTTTGTCTGGAAAGTTGTTCACTGGCAGCAGCCTGATTTCATAAGCAAACATTGCGGATAAACAGTGTTTGACACTCTATTGTGAACCAATAAAACACACAAACATATTTGTCCTTTGCCTGGTAAAAAAAAGAAAAAGAAAAAGAATAAAAGATATCTGACTGCGCCATTGTGTTCCACAGCTGCTGTGCACCTGTATCTGCTCAGAGCCAAACAGCCCATTGACTGATGACGCACTGTGGTTTAATATTTGTGACTCATTGTGTGTTATTATTTGACCCTCATTTATGTTTGATTTGGATGACAATTTCTAAACTTGTTTCTAGAAAATGTTAATAGTCCTTTTTGGACATGTGTGTTCTGTTGTTTTGCTTGGAAGAAATAATGCACTTCACTAATCAGATTTTCCTGTCAATAGCATAACACCATAGATTTGCAAAACTGAATGGAATAGTTTTAATCATTAACCATTATAGCTTCTATTTTTTTTAATCACCGCTTTAATGGTGGAGATGATCATTCTTCATCAGTCTGGTTCCAGCTTTCTTGTTTAGCCTTTAACAATTCAGCTTTGCAGTACAGAACTCTGTTACAGACTTTTTTTTTTTGTCAGAAATAGTCATTTGAATTCATACCTGAACTTTCTGTATCAAGTAATTTTGTTTTCATTTCTTTTCTAAGTCCTAACTTTCTTTGCTCTTTATTGCGATTGCATTGCTTTCCTGGAAAAAAAAACTTTTACTAGGGGCAAAATGTCCAAAATTTCTATGTACTCTGTGTAATTTGTTGTAGTGGGAGTAACTACCATGTCCACAGGTCCTCTCATAATTTTGAAAATAAAAACTTGTTTTTTATTTCAGGGAGTTATCTTTATATGTTTGATCGGGCCTACACCAAAATCTCGGATTGGACATTGATCACTGAATCTCTTCCATCCGGTTATCCACAGCCAAGGCCTGCTTCTCTTTACCCCACTGTAACCTTGTTTTCTTCAGTTTAGGGCTTAGTGACGCTTTATGTTTGGCTTTTGTGGATATAAATCCCATTTTCTTCAGCCTGTTTTTCAGTTTGATCCCAAACACGACGCATGTTTCCAGACTTTTTCTCATTTCTCTTTTGGTACAGTCACTATTTTCCAGGTGTAGTGCTTTTCATTTTTCTGCCCTGCTACCAACCATCTTTGTTGGTTGATTATTTTTATATAAAATGTGCATATACACTTAGAATCATCACACTCTGTCAATGGTGCTCGTTGATCATTTTTTGCTCCAGAACATGAAATGATTAATTTCTTCTTTCCCACTAATGAAAGCGTCTTCCTTATAAACAGGGTTTGAATTACTAATTCAACATTCTCCCCTTCTTTCTCATCACTGCTTCCCCTCCGCTTCATTGATTATATCCACTACCAGCAATCAAACAGGGGATTCAGGGATTTACATCAAGCGCTGCTGCAAAGGTTTTTGCATCGACATCTTGAAGAAGATTGCCAAGACAGTAAAGTTCACATACGACCTATATTTGGTCACCAACGGCAAACATGGCAAGAAGGTGAATGGAACATGGAACGGCATGGTGGGAGAGGTGAGGACACTTTCTTTTACGCAGTCTATCAAGACACTGCAACTTTCAGTGTCGAGATCTACATTACTAAAACAACAATATTCGGAAGAAAAGTGTAGTATTTTCTGACATGTTTATCCCAACGCTGGAGCGACACATTAGCTTTCCATCATTTGTAAACAGCTTGATGATACTGGCATCTGCCGACCTGTTTACATCTGATTGTGTACCCAGAGTAATACAGAACCATCAGTACGACACAGCGAGGCATTTCAATTCACAAAAAATATTTTGTGACAACAGAATTCCTTGTGTTTAATGTCTTTTCTTTTTTTCACCATAGTTGACACTGTGTCTGTGAACTCTTACCTTTTGCACACATTCAGGACCCCCTCTTAAAACATACCACAGTCAAAAACAAGAAAACATTGAAAACAAAAGTCTAAATCAAATCCTAAAATCATGATATCTTTCGGTTTTTGTGAATAAAATTTTATGTTTGCGATTGGCAAATCAATTTAACAATTAATGAATGACATGAGCTGGTTTTTCGGATACAGACTTTGTATTCAGCCGGAGGCAGAAGTCAGCGAGAAAACGTCCAGACGGGAAAATACTGTCGGGTTAATGATTTAACAGTTCCGACACAGGAAGGCTTCCTATTTTTCTTTTCTTTGCATTTTTTCCACAATTACTTTTTTACTCTCGTTTTACTCAAACACCACCTTCCTTTCATTATTTCAAAACAAGATAAGCCATGAAGCACCTGTCATAAGGAAGCCAATGCAGATGACATCACACCCAACAGATTCTGTCGGGCTCATGTGAATTTATTTATTCGTTTTTTGGTAGGGCTGATCATTCTGTCTCTGTCATGCCATCCAGCACTTCTTTCCGCACAACCTGGCTTGAGGGAAAGCTGTGATCAAATCCGGGAAGCCTCAGGAGGGACTCACTTAGATTCCTAATCAGAGATGGAGCAAGAGTGCTGAAGACAGTGAGGGAAGGAGAAAGATTGATTGGATTCAGGAGGGAAAGCAGCCCCTGGGAAAGACCCACTTCTCTCTTTCTCGCATCACATTTTTGACATCCAGTACAATTCAGTCCCCATAATTAGATTTTTCTGTCTAGGTTATTTGATTGTGGAATATCTTAACTATATCTTTAGTCCACTAACACATGCTTGTGGTGTCAAACTCCAGAGTTACAAATATGTATAAATGCAGTACTTGAAAATGTACAGTGCATCTTTATATCTCTTAGTGGGCGACTAATGATTTGGTGGGCAGTTAAATCTGGACCCAGAGTAGAAATGATCTTCTTTCCCTCCTGCTTCCTCTTTATATCTGAGCTGAGACTGTAAATGGTTATGAAACCTCAGCGTTAAATCCTTTTTTTAACCACAGATCTGTGAGTTTTCTGAACTGGGCTCGTCTGTTTCCTTCCCGTCCGTGCTTGTCTGTCTGTTTGACCCTCAGGTGGTGTTGAAGAATGCCCACATGGCAGTGGGTTCACTCACCATCAATGAGGAGAGGTCCGAGGTCATTGACTTCTCCGTGCCGTTCATTGAGACGGGCATCAGTGTCATGGTCTCCCGTAGCAACGGCACCGTCTCCCCATCTGCCTTTCTAGGTGAGCGGAAATACACCAGGTGCTTCGGCCACTTTATAACACAGTACAAAGAGCTGTCGAATGCCCGTATACGCTCATGTCACAAAATAATTGCACAAGCACAGAAAGGCTGTTTATCTGTGGTGTACGTGGCATGAAAAATATGAGTTTTGTTTAAATCTTTCTTCATGGTTCAAGGCTTCTGATTCCATGTTACACGTGGATGCCTTTCTTGACCACACTGCTTGCACATTCTGTCAAGTTTCTGAAACATCTTGAAATGTTTCCCTTTCACACATGGACAGAAGAAGTAAATTCTTTACGTTGTTATCACAACTGTCATCTGGCGAGAGGTGGGTTTACACCCTGAACACGTCACCAGTGCACTGTATGCTAACTGTTCCTTAACCATTGTTCTGACTGGAAGACGCAAAGACATAGTGTGACCTATGCTTTTGTGTGAAAACCAAAAAAAAAGAGTGACAATGAGATTGTGGCAAGCAGTTCTTTTAGCAGCAGCTCAGATCCTTACAGAGAAACAAAGACGTGGCAGTGGGATGATTTGGGGGTGTGACTGAGACAAACCGTTTTGGGGGAATGACATTTAAGATATGTGTGTATATGAACAAAAAAGCTGTTAGACAAGCTGCCTTCATGTTTGCAGATGAAGAGCATTGAAAACATCCAGAGCACACAGATGCAATTAAACAAGAGCTGTTTGACGGAGAAGTAAAAAAAACAAGATAAAACTAGAACCGGCCTAGAATCCACTGACCTGAATCTACCTTTGAGATGTTTTAAAGTGAAATGTAAAGTAGAACAACCCCTCTAGCAAAATGCATCTAAAAACCAAACTAAAGGAAATGCCTGAGTAGTGAACATCCAATGAAAAATGACAACCTTAAATCTTTGCATTAAAATGATGTAGGGTCAATATTTGTCCCAAGTTTTTTTTTTCACTTATCAGCAGATTAGTGTTCAAACATAAAGCCATTTTTTTTAGAAACTGTTTCTAAACTTTTAGAATCCATATACATGTATGCTCATGTTCTTCTGGGCTATATAATAGCTGAAAACTGGACACACATGAGTTTCTGTTTATGCCTCACTCAGAGAAACCAGCTTACGTTTTAACCCATATTTTATTTTCTATATCTATCATTAAGTAAGGTACTCTTACACACTGATGACATAGTTATATATACAGCAGTACCTTTTTTGTATCAAACTGTGGAGCTTTGGCAGGAGGCTTTTCAATCCTTGTTGCACTCCCTGATTATATCATATTCCTAAATTTAGAAAGTATTTCTGCATTCATGCCCTCCACTTGTTACCCTATTATGATGAATAATCCATACATTTCTATACCAGAGGGTAAAGCATTATTAGGTAAACTCTGGCATCTGCTGAGCCTTTAATCATGCAGCAACACAACACAAGATCTACTTTTCCAAGAATTGTTGATGTTCCTAGTGTGCACTCAGCTTCTTCTTTCTTCTCATTTATGAAGTCAGTTTTAAAATATGAACAATAAAAGTGTCTGAAGTACTAGGTAAAACCTTCTTTTTTTACTATCCAGCCTGATTTTGTTTTATATTTTTTGACATTGGCTGTTTTTTTCTTAAATCAAATGTTATGTTCTTTCTTTGAGATGTGTCTCCTGATGCCATATCAACTAATACACCATAAGAACAGTAGATATCACGCATACTTGGTTAAACAAAGGCCAGATTTGAAAAAAAGCTAACGTAACAAAACCATTTATAATTGTTTAGTTTGGCAAACATTATGTTGAGCTACACATAACCACAAATAAAATGAACTTCTTCTGCACGTTCCCTCTCTTCCCCATGTATCTATTTCAGAACCCTTCAGTGCAGACGTCTGGGTCATGATGTTTGTGATGCTGCTGATAGTGTCGGCCGTGGCTGTGTTTGTCTTTGAGTACTTCAGCCCAGTGGGTTACAATCGCTGCCTGGCAGATGGACGAGGTGAGAGCACACGCATATGCAGAGGCACACATGAATGGACACATGAGCGCTTGAGCCCTGTGAATCTGCAGCTGAAAGGTGTCAACGAGATACGTTGTCGGGCAATCTAATGAGCAGAAATGATTACCTAATTCACAGCTTTTGTTACCTTGAGTGTACCGTTGAGTATGAGTCCTAAAGGTGCTAAATTACTTTGACAATCCTGTCTGAATGAGTGCATCTGGAGTGCTAGACTTAGTACTTGATGTCTTTGAGTACTTATCTACATCAACAGTCACTTCAGGTCTTCTACTAATGAAGCAGATCTTTGACGAGATCCTGATAGGTGATCCAAAGCGTTCTTAGCCTCCTTATATGAACAAAGACTTCTCTGTTCTTACAGTGAAATGACTTTTCTACCTCAAACAATGCCCTATTGTTACACCACCACATCTGGGGGGGTATAAAAAGAATAGATACACTTTGATAGAGCTATTACCATACACTGAAAACGTATGTCAGGTTTAACTGTGTTTGACAGAAGCGAACAATTACTGTGTTGAGTCAAATGCAGTTCCAGCAGGTCATTCAAATAATTTTCTTTTCTCCATCGAACTCAGTGGTTCACTTTCAATCCATTTTTTTCCTTTCGAGCTTGTGCACACACAGCTCAGCTTGGCTCAGAGGATTGCATTAATCTGCTGCAACAGCAGTCACTCAGGACAAATTCGGAAAAGTGTTACATTTCAACACACAGTCTTTGTTTTATCAAGGATCAGAGGGGATGAACCCCTTTGGAGATATATTCTACCAACAGATCTGTTTTCTTTTTGTCTTATTGCTCAACAGCCGTACACGGGTTTGTGTGGTTTAATCGCCGGGTTTTGAAGGCAATCCTATACTGCTGCTCCAGCTGTAGAATAATTGTACCCTGCTGTGCATCTATCTGCCCCCTCCCCCTTTATCCTAATCCCTGGCACCACAGAGCCACTGTAGGTAGTATTTGCTTCCTGACACCTTGTCATACAAACATAGAGGTAGGTGGAACAGAGGCTGTGTGTAAAAGTAGGTTGTCACCGCTGCAGCTGAAAGAGCTGACTCGCTCTGCTCAACACATCCAGCAATCACAGGCAAATTAACTGAAAGGAGCACGTCTCTTTTTTCTTTTTTTTGCTGCCATCTGTCAAATTCCTATCATAATGATTGTCACAAGTAAATGCAAATGAAGTAAAGGAGCACCTGTTATCTGTGAAACTAACCCCCCTCCACATCCCATCCTCCTCTCCCCTCCTGTCCTTCCGTTCCCCAGAGCCTGGCGGCCCTTCCTTCACCATCGGGAAAGCCATCTGGCTGCTGTGGGGCCTGGTTTTCAACAACTCTGTCCCCGTGCAGAATCCCAAAGGGACCACCAGTAAGATCATGGTGTCAGTGTGGGCCTTTTTCGCTGTCATCTTCCTGGCCTCCTACACTGCCAACCTGGCTGCGTTCATGATCCAGGAGGAGTATGTCGACCAGGTGTCAGGCTTGTCAGACAAAAAGGTGCGAATGCAATTCAGTGTTATGGATTGGGGGATGGGGGAGCAGGTGTGTGAAGGTGCCCAAGAATAAGTCATCCTCTTTTCAGACATGGTTTTATATAGTTTCTGCTTTTTTTTTCTTTCAGTAAAGCTAATTTGTGTCTCACTGAGAGGGACGTCACTTTTGCATCAATAGCCCCCCCTCATGATAGTGACAGAGAAAGCCATGATGTGCATTTCATATTTACCACCCACACTCAGCTCATCAAAAGAGCAGCCGGAAATGTTTCTGTCCCTCCCATCCAAGCATGTTGAACAGGTGCTGAGACAGAAGATGTATTTTTACTTGTCAAAGTTTTGTTGCACTTACAGTAATGAGCATAGCTGTCAGAGAAGATATTTTCCTTTATCTTTTCCGTCTCCACTGCGTTGTCTTTGGCGTCCATTGTGCGTCAGTCAGAGAGGAGAGGCTATAGTACAATCATAAAAGGACACTAAAATGACATTCTCCAATAGATAATGCAGCAGTATTTTTTCTTTTCATTGAGCACATTCTCTGGGGAAGACCAGAGTGTTAGAGGATTTGCTTGATATTGATTTTGATCCATAAAGTGATGCTGGATTATTCTGAAATGCCGGTCATTTAAGTACCTACTAACCATAGTAGTTGATGATTTGGACTAATTAAATTAACAGCTTGAAGATATTTGGACTTCTCTGCTCATGTGTTAATTAGTTTCCATACCCTCTTAAGTCATGAAATATGGCACTCCCAATGAAAAGGGTTTTTCTATTAACTACTGAGAGTCTTATAACAAATCAGTAGCATTAAAAGAGATCATGATAAATTACCATTTGTATTTGTTTGAGTTCATTCGGTGTTTAGATATCTTCAACGTGATCTTTAAAACTGTTGAAGTAGGCTTGGCAAAAGCAAAATGATCATCAAAGTAGTAACCATACTAACATAAGCTACAGCATTTAAAATCTTTTTACCACATTTAACCTTCTTTCCAACTTTGTCTCTTGTATAGCACGTTTGTGTAAATATATCCCAAAATTCTCTCATATAAATTTACCCCAACCCTAATCCGTGAATTCAACTAGAGCTATCTAACTTCCATTTCTTGCAAAATACATGAACAGCTGTGTGATGCGACCTTTTTTATTCACTTCTCTGTCACTTTTCACTTCCATTACAGTTCCAGAAGCCCAATGAATTCTCACCGCCTTTCCGGTTTGGTACAGTGCCCAATGGCAGCACAGAGCGCAACATCCGCAACAACTACAGGGACATGCACGCCTACATGACCAGCTTCCACCAGAAGAATGTAGATGAGGCCTTGTACAGTCTGAAAACTGGGTGAGGAGGAGACAGACAGAGATGAAGAGTTAGACTAGGATGGGGGGGAGGGAGAGAGCTGAAAGGGTGCCAGCAGAAAGAAGTAGACACATTTAAAGATCTGTGATGTCCTGTACTGATGCAAAACAGATGAAACATGATGAAATAACAGGCGGGGGGAGGCAGAGGGAGAAGGTGACTTCCGCACATTGAGGGAGGGCAGCCAGCCTTCGACTGGCACCCTGAATCGCTGTGTAGCCTGTGTTTGCCCGAAACACTAAATTCTAATTTGTTCTCTCTATCTGTCTTCAAACATTTTTTATCAACCACTGCTGAGGAAATAAGAATGCAAAGCTGTGTGTTCCAGTGATGCCGAATGGCCACAGAGGCCTGGAAAGCCCTAAGGCAGCTTTGATGGTAGCTGGAGAATCTGGAGTCTGTCATGTCAATTTATCAACTCGCTTTTGGTTAATAGATAGAATACTATGCAGGGTTTCGCTTGGGGAATTTTTGCCGGAACTCTAGACGCTCAAGGACCTGACACACTATGCATAGTTAGTTGATTGTGAGACACAACTATCTGTACTTAGAGGGCAAACCAGACATTGCTGAGAGAAGAAACAGGAGGCTTTACTTGGAGAAGTTTAGGTTTTAACTAAATGAGACTTATCCCATGATCATATAATACAATAGCCGAAACTTGTAACACAGAGACTATCAAGTGATTGCATCAGACATGAATCTCAAGCTGGTTTCCTGGGGTTGCGTTTATTTGAAGTTAATCAATGCCTTAAAATTAATTAAGTAAATAATACACATCTTAAAATGTTTCCCCTTTAAATCCTGTGGTGTGTTATTAATTCTGAATTATAGTCTCTTTATTTTCAAACAATTTCTTCATTATCTTTTCTTTTTTTAAAAGTTTTTTGGTTCGTGATTATTATTGCTGAAATAGAGATAATTTAATTTCTACACTTCCTAATGATTACAGTTCTGGGTCCTTCAACCCCATCCTGGAGTGTTTCATCAGGGCACAGCAGGTCATTTTCATATGAAACAGATGAAAGGGAAGCGTATAATTTGGGATATCATTTTTGAAAATGAACTTTCTTTATTGTACTGGAGTGGTTCTCATAGGGAAATCAAAACTTTAAACACATCTTATCTAACTTAAGTAGCTACTATAACTGAACTGTGTCTAAATTGTCTAAATGATATACTTTTATTTATTCAAGTCACGTGACTGACTGTAAGGACCCTGCAGATTAGACAGAGCTACCAGATATGTATTCAGCAAACAAACCTTTTTACATTCATTTTTGGCATAGACAATTGAGCCACTCTATGAATTGAAGTATGTGTTCCTTCGGTGTTCAGGCAACATGATTTTTAACCAGTTCATGATCTCTAATGGTCTTATTCAGAGGGCCATTAGAGAGTGCATTAGTCCACTCGACAACACATGAAAGCATGGAAGGTTCGTCTCATCCATTAATTTTCCTCATCTTCAAGGCACAGACATAAAAATGGTTTCATTCACACATATTATACAGACCTTTTTAAATAGCAATAATTGTAGGAGAGAACAAATGAATGACAAGCACATCACTTAGGGATTGTAGACCTTAGGTCAATAGAGCTACATAAGTGTGGACCATCTTTCATCTAAAAAAACATTTATAGTTTTCTTTTATAGAGTACTTGCATAGAAATTAGCAGTCCTAATAGCTGTAATTTTCAGGAAACTATACAGCAGTTATAAGGGAAAATTTCACGAATGGAACTTAACATCTATGACCTGAACCTGAACTCCTTCCCCACACTGGATCTTCTGGGCCACATGTGGCTTCCCTCTCCTTACACATTTTCCATGTGTCACGCTCCACAGCAAACTGGATGCCTTTATCTACGACGCAGCCGTGTTAAACTACATGGCTGGCAGAGATGAAGGCTGTAAGCTGGTTACCATTGGGAGCGGCAAAGTGTTCGCCTCCACAGGCTACGGCATCGCCATCCAGAAAGACTCCGGCTGGAAGCGAGCAGTGGATCTGGCTATCCTTATGCTGTTTGGAGATGGTAAGGACTTTGTGGAGATGGTAAGGACTTAGATGTTTACACCCGATTCAGGAGATAAAATCAATGGAATGGTGCCCAAGAAAGAAGTCATATCAAACGGGGAGAAATGTGTTTTGACAAACATAAAAAAAATCATTATCTGTGGTTTTAAGTTATACAATTACTGTTTAGGTTGGTATTAAAGGAGTTTTGACTCAGGAACAGGCCAGCTCTTTTAATTGAAAGAATCCAGAAGTTCTTTGGAAAGGCAGAAGCAAGAAATAGATAGATATACAGATGTATTGACAGAGTTAAATACATTGCTTACCTAATCCTGTTTAAAAGCAGAAAATGGTACATTAACACCAACAACATTCCCAAAATAGATTCCCAAAGAGCAGAAAATGTAGAATATCATCTTAAAGAATTAAAAGAGTCCTTTCTTAGTTTAAAATTAAAAGAAGGGGGGAAAAAATGGAAAAAAGGAAAAAGAAAGAAAGAAAAAAAGGAAAAATAAATAAATAAATAAATAAATAAATTAATTAATTAAAAGAAAGCTTTTCTCAGAGGGTTCAGGCAGTTTTGAAGGATAAAACGCGAATGTCCAATTCGATTTATATTTTAATTTATGTTTGCTTTAATTCAATTGTACAATTACACCAATATAACCTTTTCCAGACAATTCCTGAATACCAAACACTGTCTGAAAAATGTTGCGCAGTTAGACTTACTCTTTGTTCTTTTTTTTAAACATTCAATAGAATAGTGTCTCACTCCAGAAAACCAGTGTAAAGATCCAGCTATCATTTCGAATAATGGTGACATTTTTCAGGCCTTTACCACCTCCACTGGTCAGCGAGTGATATGCAAGAAGCGAAGGAGTAGGATGCTGTTTGTGCTCATATCCATACAGCACATTTATCTGTGTATAAATTATTGCTTTAGCACCATCTCATATGCTATATTGGCGCAGCTACACTAAACCATATCATGTGGATGTTTACACAGGGAGCAGGTTGAAGCCTGGATCTGTCTCCTATTAGTGGATAACTACTGAGTAACGATGACTAATGGTGATGACACACTCTGCAAATTGAGACCACAGAGCAACATGCTCACAGCTGTAGATCATGTTGGACGTTCACATGTTGTTCCAGGACGTGAGTGTTTATACAGTGGCCATCAAGATGGAAAATGATTCCGAAGAGAACATTTTCAAAATATTTCCAGCAAATTTTTGTCATGCCTCTTAAGGGTTTAAAGATAAAGAAAGTTAGTCATTGATAATAAAAAAAACACGTCTGTCCTTGACTGATCACAGCTTTTGTAATGCAGACATCATTAATATCACTGTGTAATTTTATTCAGCCTTATCAGTTTGTTAAAACACACTGCAATGTTTAATTTATGTTAAAAGTAAATCCATTTTTGCCTCGTGAAAGAAACGATATCATTGTAAGGGTGGACTTTTTCTTTACCTATCATCATTTTTCTAAATATTTAATCAATTAATACATTGATTGTGGCTAATACATCCCAATGCTGCTTGATTTAGAGCCTGCTTGTCATGGGTCCTCAGAGATGCCTCTTTCATGACATAAAAAAACCCATCAATGTTTTATTCAATCATTGAGCCCATGAATATGTAGCATCATTCAAAGTCTGCGTTCTTGTCATGCTTTTGGTCACAAAAATGTTATCCTTAGAAACAGGCATTATCGCTTAACACGGTCAGTTTGATCACCACCGCTGCCCCCCTCTGAAATCACCGTTGGCAAAACACTGTACCTCAGAGTGTGAACGTACATGAAGGAGTGAAAAAGCCCTGTGTGCATGAACGTATGCGTGAGTGGATGAATTAGAAACACAGCAGAAAGCCTTTTATAGAACTTAGACTCTAAAAGGCTGTCAAATGAGTAGGAACCATTTGCCCATGTTTGTCAGACACTAAAGACAACACAGCTGACCACCAGTGATGGGAGAACTCCCTTTTTTATCCATTCATGTGTTCAGCCTTTTCTGTACCTTCTGTATTTTACTTTTGGACTGTGGAGGAATCTTTCAAAAGATTCACAGATATCCACCCAGACATAGAGAACACGTGACATCCACGTAGAAAATCATTTTAATGAGTTAGTTTGAAAAAAAAACTAAAGTTGTTTCATGATTCATATCAGAGAACGATCATCCAGAAAAATGCTACAAATATACAATTATGACACATCTGTGTATATCTGTGGATACAAAAACAAAACCTTGTTTCTTTTATTGATCTGTTATGTGCCATGTAGTATTAACTTGTTCTATGTGTCTCACAGAGGTTATGTGATCTGTTTATTTTACATGGTGCGGATGTGTTAACCAGCTGATCCTGTCCACACCGAGAAATGAGTGCAAATAAAACAGTATAAAAAATTTGGGGAGCGTCAGGTTCAGCTAAATCGAACCGTACAATGCCATGCCATGTCACGGCAACTGACGCTGTTGTGTTTCCATCACACCTCTGATTCCACAATTCCGATGTGCTATTTGAATCCCCCCCTTGGGACAGTACTACAACGGCTCGGTCTGGTCAGTGCGAAAAAGTGAAAGCAGCATAACAGAGTCCTCATTTAGAGAATCCCTCTGAGTAAAGGCACCCATCCTACCTGTTTTGTTATGAATAGTACAACTAGTTTTGGTAGTATTCTTTGGTATTCTCTCTTTCGTGTTTAAAAAGAGAGAGAAAACTGACCCAAGGTCTTTTTCCGGACCTGAACAGTGGCTAAAGCACTGTCCACTGACCTTTAGCAGTCACAGGACACAACTGTCAAAACCAGTGCAGTCGTTTTAATCAGTGGTCCCACAATGAATCCGCTTTTAAAAAAGATTTGATAATAATAATTTCTTTAAAAAAATTTCAACTGGATCTGATTCGGGGGCTTAAATAGGTAGTATTATTATTTGTGGTGATTTATATGCAGGGTGGTTATTAGATCTCAGTGTGTCGTTCGAAGTGAATGATAACCTGAGATAAAAGTATTATACATTAGAAGTGTATTATGTATCGTTTTTGTCTTTTACTCCTAGTCCTTTTGTGTATGCCTGAGATCAAATCTATTTATTTGATCCCAAACATTTAAGTATTACATGTCAGTAAATAAAAGAATCAGACCTGTGGTCAAAATAACTTAAAGAACAGTCACTGCTCTATGGTTTCTTTGGGAAAGTTGGACACAAAAAAAACAAAGGTTTCTGATGAACTTTTGACTTCACAGGCTGCACCTGCAATGCATGTCCATGTTCTCTGTTCTGTTTACTTCCTGCCACATCATATATCGCGCAGACAGCTGGCACACATACACACATACTGTGGCCTTCGAGGTGCTATCATTTTCCATTGTGGAATTCATGATGGCTAAACAGGTTGCTACAGATGGAACATTCACCTTGGATCAGATCTACGGGAGTCTGATTTACTCTGACCTCTATATGCAGTCTTGTGTGTATACAATGTTTTGTGGCAGATATGATGAACGTGCCTGAGTGTGTGCTCTCCAGGGTTTGGACACGTGTACACATATTCTCAAACAGCAGTTGAGTCTTACCACTGTCTCTACTGTTTGTGAGGCCAACGCATGACACACGACCTCATTACTTTCCAAGGATTGCTTGGCTGTCAGTACACATGCAACAGACCAAGTTGAAAGATTAGACTGATGTTAGCTCGCAACTGTTGTGTCCCGTTTGAGGCAAAAGAATGACGTTCTGCGCAAAGCAGAATTTCTCTAACTGCTTCACAAGAGCAAAAATAGCACTTTACGTCTGGAATCATTGGAACGGATGCACGTTCAAACATTCAAAGGTGGATAAAGATAATGAGAGTGATGATGCAGGAGTAGAAAGAGAGTAGTGATTTTCAGTTCTTACTGAAAGATGCTAATTGGTGTGATTCCAGTTTGGCTTCTTTTTGTCTGGTCCACATCAGTTTTTCTGTTAAGGTTTTAAATGAAAAATGAATATAATTCTGTTCAAGTTTGATATTAGTGAGTGTTCCTCAATCAGGACTTGTGTGATCAACAATGAAAATTGGAAATAGATATGGAATATTTCTTGAAAAAATCTTCTACACCTTTTGTATTGCTCTCAATTCTTAAATTGGTTGTTTACTTTGTATATTTCGTATCATGTTACGAATGTTACAAAATCTTGATTTCTTGAATTTGATGGTAGCAAATCGTCTCTAAAGTTGATAAACAGGGAATGAATAGCTAGGTAGTGAGTGGTACTTGAATGAAATAAGTCGATGAACATTCATCCATCCATTGTCTATATCTCTTATTCCGAGTAGGGTCGCAGGGGGTGGAGACTGGAGCCTATCCTTGCTGAGAGTGGGTGAGAGGCAGGGTACACCCTGTACTGTTGGCTATTCCATTGCAGGGCCGCACATGGAGGAAAGACCAGACACTCATATTCACTGTCAAGTGAGAGTGTTCAGTTAACCTAACGTGCATTTTTTTAATGCCGGGAAAAAGCCAGAGTACCCAGGGGGAACCCAGGCAGACATGGGGAGAACATGCAAACCCTACACAGAAACAGTATCGGTCCGCACTGAAAATCCACACTGATAGCAAATTATCTTTGAACCTCAGGCAACATTCTGTTGAAAAACAGTTATGGAGACAATTGTATTAATTCTCAGTCATCTTGGTCATGGTAATCTGAGAGCATTAGCAACTAGTTGAGTTGCCTTGAGTGAAGAGCCTACGATAGTTATGGAAATCCTTGAATGGGAACACTTCCAAAAATCGCCATGCCTTCCACAAATGCAGCTTAGAGCCCTATCGTGTGCAGCAGACATACAAACATGACCCAGAGACACTGCTGGCTTCCTTTTAACTGCAGACAACAAGTAACTACTGTCTATCAACCACACTTGATGTAACGACTGTTTGTGTGTTGCTTATTAGCATGAGAGCAACGCGTGACCAACACCTTAAGGCTACCAGAGAAGTAAGTGTGCTTTTCTTCTCTTACAGAGGCCCATTTAGGTACAAATATTTTTTGTGAAATCCAGCCAACAGTTGTCTGACACAAACATGATGTTTTGCAAGAGGTGGGAACATGTATTAACACGAAAATACAAAAGAAGGCCATTGATGCAGTGCAAACAAATATGTCTGGACGTGTCCTTCCCTCTTTAGAAGCTTCCCTTGGGATGCGGAACTGAGAGGGATGTATCTCAGGATGGAAACGCTTACATGACCACACACACTTCCTCTCTGAGGACTGTCAAGTCCCACGAGGCAGCTGTGTGTCTACCCAAAACAAAGAGGGGATTGCCCCGCATAAGCACTCCTTAATGAGGAAGATCCTCAGGGTAGCATTCAAAATAATGCATCGTGGCATTTGTTGCATGTGCACGAGACCTGAGCTGTTTTTGCTATTTGCACACCAGTTTAAAAAGAAATGCCCTCTGTTTTTTTTCTCCCTCACTTAATATGTTCAGACATCTACAGACAAACTCAGTGATGTGTGCAGGTCATATCTGACCACTACTTTGATGCAGTAACCCGTTTGTGTGTGTGTGTGTGTGTGTGTCCAGGTGAGATGGAGGAGTTGGAGGCATTGTGGCTGACGGGTATCTGTCACAATGAGAAGAACGAGGTGATGAGTAGCCAGCTGGACGTGGACAACATGGCAGGGGTCTTCTACATGCTCGGGGCCGCCATGATTCTGTCATTACTCACCTTCATCTGTGAACATTGGTTCTACTGGCAGCTGCGCTTCTGTTTCATGGGCGTGTGCTCAGGACAGCCTGGGTTCACCTTCTCCATCAGCAGAGTGAGTGTCCTTAGGTTTTTATTTTGGATCTGACCGTTGTCCTCTCATTAGAAAGATCGCAGAGGTGGCTTGTTTCAGTGTTTATCAGTGTATTAAGTATTGACAGTGGTCTGTTGTGGTTCATCCTGCTTCCCTGTGGGTTTTGTAACACAAAATGCATGTTGAACAGTATCCCATGGAGCAACTCTTTATTCTTTAAGCACAATGCTAACATTGGACATTGAAAAAAAGTCTAATGGATCCAATTCTATTACCATTAAAAATCTCCTTTTGGATATTTTTCATTTAAAGAATAAACTCACTTATGTGAAGACATATTTGATGAGAACTATTTTAATTTGAAATACCTGATTTATTATCTTGGGAAGGTTTGGATTAGGCTTGAAAAGGTTAGTAATGAAATTACTTTCAAAGAGGTCACTCCAAGCAATGGCGTCCTTTTTATGTAGAGCAGAAGAATGGCACCACTGGGCTTCCTAATCCTTGTTTTTTCTTTTTTCTTTTTCCACTGGTCTGTTCTGCACAACAACAGTTTTTTCAAATACATTGCTGTGTTGAATGTAAGCACAGCCAATGAACAGGAGGCTTACGTCCAGAAACAGAGGGCAAAATAGAGTAGATGAAATAATGACAATGCTGATGTGGTTATGTGACAAATAAAGGTCTTAAATAAAATAGGCTTATCTGTGGGTCCTACTTAATAACAAAACATCTGTTGTTGCAGTGACACCAACATGGTGGACTTATCACCAGTCACCCAGATTCCCTTGATGCCCTTTTTTTTTCAAAATAAGCATGAGAATGATAACAAATCTAGTCACTTTTTAGGGCAAACATTGGCCACAGGAGCCTCTAACTTTGCCTTGCTATGGCAGAATTCAGTGGTCTGTTGCATGTAAGCCTTAGAGTAAAGCGAGAAGTAACAGGCAGGCTGGCACACTGTCATAGTGCCAGGGGCATGATAGAGAGAAGGAAGTGGAACAGCAGAGACATTCGGTCACTTCAGACTCATATTCTTCTTAACAAAGTCCAAATCAGAGCATATGTCTTCACCTTCAGTTATTTGTGGTTTTGTTAGATAACGATGCACTTAAAAGGAATTTATATTCCACTGGGAACACAGTACTGCCACTGTGTTTTGATATAGCTGGGTTACAGTAGATATAATGAATCTTTTGTCAAAGTTTTGACAGTACAACCGTTCATAGTTTGTACAAGTCTGCACTGACACTAAAAACCTTAACAAATTATTGATTAAAAACCAATGATACGAAGAACATTTTAACAAAACAGAAACAACCATATATGATGTGCCTATCATCAGAGAGCATGAAATTAATTGTAGATGTGAAAACTTCTCTGTCTTCTTTTGTTGTAACCATGTGCATGTCTTATAAATTGGGCTGGAAAGAAAAAAATGACTTAAAGAGAACCCATAACCTCTTTTCTTTCTCACTAAATTGTGTCCACACAATCAGTCACTTGAGATGCCATTACTTTGCATAATTTAACCTTCTGGAGAAACAGGTAGCCATTGTCTGAGAAAAGGACACCAGTGTTTATGTGTTAAGGATGAATACAGTAATTACAATGTCATTTGTTTCAGACCCACTCACAATAACCTGAAGGACATTAAACAAGAGAAAGAGCATGGGAATGATTATTTTCCGCTGTGTTAAATTGCTATCCATCTCCCACTGTCGACCCCCCCCCCCAAGTTGTAAAACGCCTAATTTTGTTATTGTTTTTTCAATTTCAAAAGTGGTTCCATTAACCTAACATTTACTCTAAATGCATTACTTTAAAGACTACATCTATAGTCTAAGTAGAAAAATATTCAAAGCAATTAAGGCCATCAAAAGAATTTCAGCTTATATACAACTGACAAAAAATGAGATGATAGACAAGTGTAAGGCCTGCAAAAAGCTAATAAAGGACAGCGAGAGAAAAACGCCTGCCTGCAAAAGATAAAGAATAAAGAATTTGTAGCAGGAAGGCAGGAAAAGAGCAGAGAAGTACCTCAGTAACCACTGTTCTATTACCTTTCACATCAGTTTAAGTAGCGATAGATGTAGAGAGATAAAGACAGGAAGGCCCATTGGAGCAGCTGTCGTTCACCAAAGCACCCTGAAACTGAGATAAACCAAACACAAAGCAAGAATGGCACCATAACATAAAAGAGAGGTGATGATTCACATTCATGAAAGGAGCTCTGCAACTGAGAAAGTGACTAAGAGACAGACAGAAACTGTTTCTGACAAGCTGACGCCTTTGAGAAAAGTTGGCTCGCATGCTGGCTGGTGCGTGGTGTGTCCTCGACCTTTCGGATTTGGCTGTCGCCTTGACCAGATTCCCTCAGCTCATATTTAAACATGCTTGTTTCACTCCACTCTCAAAAGCTTGAGACACAATGCCCATTTTTCTCAATCCAAACAGCCACAAATTTGAAAGGACGGAGTCACTCCTGTTTCGAAATTTATTCTGTTCCTAAGATTTTAAACAAGTCATACAAGTCTATCTAATGCGATTGATTTTCTTGTTTTAGTTAAAAAATGGAGGTACATCAGAAAGCTAGTCGCACCAGAAAAACACATTGGTGGTCAAAATCATGAGCTCAGCGTTTTCTTTGTCTTATAAATCGAGACACTTTTCTACTCTGTCAATACTTTGTTTCCTTACTCTGTGTAGATGCTGAGGGTCAACACTGTTGGCCAGAGAGAACCCATTGATGAACTAGTGCCTTAACACAGTTTAATAAAGTGTAAAAAAAAAAGCTGGTCATAAAGTAATGCATTAACAGCCCTGTGTCTGTCTTTGTCTACAAGTCTTATATTTGGCTCTGTCTCTCTAACCTTAAAATCCCTCTGATTCTTACTGCTGCTTGACATTTCACTTTTGTGTTCCATAACTTATCATTCTCACCCTTCTTTCTTCCTTCTATGGCCTGTCGCACCCTCATGCTCTCTCTTTACCTTCCTTCTCTTTTCATTTTCACACTCCAGGGTATCTACAGCTGCATCCACGGGGTACAGATTGAGGAAAACAAGTCCACCATAGACTCGCCTTCTTCCACAATAAAGAAGAACATGAACAACACCCACTCCAACATCCTACGGTTGCTCCGCACTGCTAAGGACATGACAGCAGTACCAGGCATCAACGGTTCGCCCCATGCAGCGCTTGAATACAGCCACAGTGGCCGTGAGTCGGCTATTTATGATATCCAGGAGCACCGGCGCAGCCTTGTGGGTCACCCTGTAGACTGCAAGTCTGCGCCGCCTTACATGCAAGAGGACAACATGTTCAGTGACTACATCAGCGAGGTGGAGAGAACTTTTGGCAACTTGCCCCTGAAGGACAGCAACCTGTACCAGGACCCTTACCGACACCACCACCCGGCCTCAGCTCTGGGTATGTCCGGCCCCCCACCCAATAGGCCACGCAGCTTAGGCAGTGCTAGCTCGTTGGAAGGGGGCATGTTCGATTGCGACAGTTTAGGGGGAGGGGTAGCGCCTATCTTCACCACGCAACCCCGCCCCTCGATGACTCATAGGAATACAAGTAAATTTGACCTGATATCTGGCCACACCCCTGTTGATTCCAATCAGGGCGGGTTCAAGGGAAGCAATGTGTATGGCAGGTTTTCTTTCAAAGGAGGCGCATCAAGCACGGGTTTCATCGGTGGGCATGACAGGTACTGCAGTGGGGGAGGGGGAGGCTCAGGGGGTGATGATGGGAACATTCGCTCTGATGTCTCGGATATCTCCACACATACTGTGACCTATGGCAACCTGGAAGGCAACGCCAAGAGACGTAAGCAGTACAGGGACAGCCTGAAAAAGAGGCCGGCTTCTGCCAAGTGCAGACGGGAACAGGATGAGATAGAGCTGAATGCCTTCAGGAGGAGACCCCACCACCACACAGTCCATCACCACTTCCCCCACGGTCCTCTGGCACACCGTCCGGTCTCACCTCCCCTGGAGCGGAAGAGGGGAGGAGGAGCGGGTAATTCTTCACCTTTCTTATTCCGCAAAGACAAAGACAACCTGAGGGATTTCTATGTGGATCAGTTCCGCTCCAAGGAGGGCATGGCCAAGTGGGAACAAGAGGGTGGAAGTGGAGCAAGCGGAATGGGTGGTGGTAGCAGTGGTGGTATCTGTAAAAGCTTAGTACCTGTGGAAGACTTCCTCAAGGGTAAAGGAAAGAAATCGGAATGCAAAGGTGGGATTGGTACAATGTCAGCAGGACAGCAAGCTCACACCTGCTGGGAAAAGGGGGTTTCAGGTATAGGAGGTGGAGGAATAGCAGGGGGAGACTGGGAGTGTCGTAACTGCCACAGTGTGTGTCATCACAGTGGAGGAGGATCCGGCACATGTCCATCAAGCGGAGTTGGGGGGAGCAGCAGTCGTCCCAGTTCTGCATGCAAACGCTGTGACTCCTGTAAGATACAGCCAGGCAATCTTTATAACATAAGCGAGGATAATAACATGATGTTCACAGGAGGGAAGAGCAGTGCAGGATCAGGCCAAACCCAAACTCAGGCTCAGCGCAGGAAGCTAGGACCAGGTGGGAAGGTTTTACGGAGGCAACATTCTTATGACACATTTGTGGATCTGCAGAGAGAGGGAGCAGGCCGCATGGGAGGGGCTGGCGGGGGTGCTGGTGGTCAGTTCCCTCAGCCCCGAAGTGTGAGCTTAAAGGACAAAGACCGCTTCATGGATGGTCCCAGCCCCTATGCTCACATGTTTGAGAGGTATGCAGGTGACAGAGAGTCTCCCATGTTTGGAGGAATAGACAGGGCTAAAGGAGGCTCCTCCTTCAGTTTGTTCCGCGGAGGCGAAGGGGGGTTGCATCGGCGTTCGGTGGGAGAACGAGACCTGAGGGAGCGAGATAGAGGTGTGATGGGAGGTGGGGGCTGTGGTGGTGGTAGCAGAGGGGCCGGGACTTACTCCTTGTCTAAATCTCTCTACCCAGATAAGGTGAACCAGAACCCCTTCATCCCAACCTTCGGTGATGACCAGTGTCTATTACACGGTGCCAAACCGTACTACATCAAAAAGCCACAGACGCAGCAGCAGCAGCAACTTCTCAACAACAACCGAGGAGGAGGGGACTTCCGCGGCTCCATGGGAGCGACTTCATATTTGCCCGCTTCTGCCACAGCTGGGGTGATGTCCAATGTGGCCACAAGGTACCCCAAAGAGCTGTGCCTGGGTGGGGTGGGAGGGCCCATGGGGAACCACCACGTGGGCAACAAACTGCTGACAGGAGGCAGGGACACATTAGGTTTGGGGCAGGGACAGAGACCCTTCAATGGTGCCAGCAATGGACACGTGTATGAAAAGCTCTCCAGCATTGAGTCAGACGTCTGAAAAGCAAGATGACGGAGGAAAGCGAGAGAGGATGAAGTGGGTGAAGATAATGTGGGGAAGAGGAAAAAGAAAAAACGGCAAAGGCTGGTGACTTCTCCAAAAGAAGAAAAAGAGGATGCACAGGAGTGCGCGTTGCTCTCGGTCCAAGGAAAGAATTTGGACAAAGCACAGTGCCCGCTGCCGCATAAAGATCAAAGTTCAGAGGAAGACGGGCTTTTAATTACAAGAAAGAATCCTGGTGCTGCTCCAACACTCAGAGGGATATGAAGGGAGGGAGCGACGGAGGGGGGGGTGGTGGGGAGAAAACGAGATCGATTCTCCAGTCTCTTCTCTCAACACATGCCCGTTGTTTTACCCTCCCTCCTGCAGTTCCTCAACACCAAAACGAAACATTTTGTCTAGCAACGGAAATACAATCATGAATGAGAAATCTACACTTCTGCTGAAGTAACAGGGTAAAACTAACAATAATTGTATTGACAATGTTGATAATATTATTGAATATTATTCCAGTGTTTAATGATGATCAGTTTGGATTGTTTTTAACTTTTATTTATTTGAATAGTTCATGTTGCATATTTGTATGATGTTAATTATTTCTCAACTCACGAACATTACAGGAAACCGGTGGACCAATGATATAGTGGAGACATTTTTTTGAGGGGGGGGTTCCTGTGTTTTGGATTCTTCTTTGCTATAAATTACTTCATGTTTTTTCGTTTATTTTACCTTTTTTTTTTTAAAAAAACTTTTCATACTCTTGATTGCTGTGAAGTGTATGTAAGAGGCATGACTTGCAGAGAACAATGTATTTGTAAAGGTTTCTTTTCTCAAGCTGCAGAAGCAACATCATCATACTGATTTGCTGGTTTAGTTCCTTTCTGCTTGGCGGTACCAAAAGGGTCTCACATTTTGAGCTGGATGTGCCTTAAAAGGACTAATACTACTTTTCTTTCTATCTTCTTTTAGTAGACAGTTCCATCTCCAAATAATCGCTCAATTTGTTTGAAACTAAAGATAAAAGTAAACTTTTCGGATATGAGGGTAAAGTTTCAGGTGTTAATCTGATACAGTGATACATACTAATCTAAACAGATTGCTGCCATAGCAGACATAGACGTTTTCTTCCACTAATACTCACCCTGAGGATAAACTACAGGTCAATTCCTTTAAATCCTATTCCAATCATTTTAATCACTCCTCAGCTCCTAAAATTAGATGACCCAGAAACTATCAATTGCATTTAATGTTCTCATCTTGTGGTGTTTCACTGAGTCTCGCTCGATTGGCTGTAAATTCTTTGCCAGTCAGGACAGGAACATGATGGACTGTCAGATAGTGGCCTCTGCTGCCGGCATAAGATGTTAATTCTTTCACGAGTGCGGTTACAAGCACTACCTCCCATATTAGGCTGCTGGATGAACAGAACGCTCACATTTATTTTCACTCCACTGCATGACCCCAACAATTCTCATAATAATGGTAGATCAAGCTAAATATCATCATATCATCTCCTGTTGCAAATAAATAAGAGTATTTTGGCATTTTAACCTTGCAGACAGGTTGGTGAGAACACTGGCAATGCTCCGACTTGTGAGGCTTCTCTTTTGGTTAGTTGAACATTATGACTGGAAACATTGTGGGAGCCCCCACCTGGCAGTTTCTGAAAAAACAGTAAGTTCCCCCGTACAGCAATGCTGAAGCTCAGTAAAATGGTTTCAACAGATACGCTGGAATCCTGATATGTACCACAGATGTTCAGGAATGGCGGTGTGCGCAAATGTCCCACAAAATCTGCACCAGATATTTTTGTGGCTGTTGCTCGTGTACTCAGAGCTACGCTGCGCTGATATCAATGAAGCGGTAAACGTCAAAGAGCCTCAGTGCTATTTTTGATCAGTTAGAAAGGAAAGACGATTCCTTAAGGACACTATTTGAATTGCATTTACTCTCCTCTGCACTCTAGATCGACGTTTTGTCAGTGGGCCTTTCGCAAATGTCCTGCAGTGAGAGTGCATCTCAAGTAAAAGGTCTCATGCTGTAAAGTGCCTGTGTAAACATCAAGTGTGAAAATGCTCAGTACAGGCATTAACTCTAATGACAGATTTTTCTAAGAAAAATCTGTACCAAAAAATATAGTTTTAAGTATGGTGTCTCGGCCATGTGTTTTGCTGCTCACTACTAAGCTATTCCTCCAGTCGTCCAAACTCTGCTGATCCAAAAGGCTGGTCAGCAGTGCTTTTTTTTTATCAACAGTAATAGACCCAACCAGAGATGTGCTCAATGTAATTCAAAGTAATGCATGTATAATCATTTACAGCATAGACACTTCTAATAACATCATTTAAAAGTTGCTACCTTTTTTAGAAGTGTGGTAATAATGTCACATTAACACCCCAGCAAGAGTTGATGGTATTCAGTGTAGCAGACAGAGAGAGGAGAGGACCAGTGTTGTGTTGAAAACATGCCCTCTCCGTGCATTGTATGGTTGTCTGACCAGCAACCATTAAACTAGACAGCATCCAGTTTGCAATGCGATGCCCTCAAGGAAAGTTACAGCAATCTCTTAAAGGTTGCTGTTTGCCATCTTCAGTAACTGAGCTGTTTTTGCATCAGTTCCAGACCAATAATTTTTTTGTCAAATTATCAGTTATTGAAATCTCAGAAATTCAAATGACCCTCATCTGAACTCCAGGCACTGAGAGTTAGAACTGGTCCCTTTATGTGACTCAGTTTCCTCAGTCCAACAATAGAAGTCACTGCACATACAGATACAAATAGAATTTATCCACTGGTCTCAGATATCCTCTGAAGCTTGTGGTAGATATAAAATCCATGGTCATCAGTTCAGCTGACAACAGAATATTTCAAAGTTAGATATGTCTTGAAGGGGAGATCAAAGCAGGAGGGGCTCAGGGGTTTAGGTTTAGCAAAGGGAGTTGGTTGATTTAGAGTTTTTTTTTAAATGACGAACTTTTGAACTAAAGGTCCCTAATATAAACCCTGTATACCCTAATAAAACCCTAATATATTTTCACATATCATGTCACATTTAAATCTACAATTAAAAATATTAGAAAAGGGCACTTTCTGTAAGAAGGTCAGTGGTTTGATCTCCAGCTTCCCCTGAACAAATGTCATATTAAACCCCACATTGCCTCCCAAGAATTTGTGTGCATGTAAGTGTATGATTAATTAATTCTTAAAAAGTTGGTTTGAACATATTATTTCGCAAGAAGTGTAACAAATAACTACATATGCTCCAAAGACTAGCATGTGAGGTTTGGCTATGGGGTTGTATTAAAAGAAAAAACTCAGAAAGTCTCTTAAAGAAAACTATAAACTTAATTTGCGATCGCATACATCGCATAACTTTTCAAGAAATGAATTTTTTCAAGGGGTTAGGGAAATGATTAAAGTTCTAAATAGATTTCCTGTCAAAAGAAAGCTTGATGTAAGGAAAGTCAGATGGCAGACACTGCTTGTCCACTGTTATGCTAAAGCACATTTTACAGTGGTCAAAGAATCCAACAACAAGTTAATGATACAAGCTTTTGATTACTGATTAGATTCCTTGTTAAATTTTCAGTATTTAATTATGTTAGGGTATTTTTTACTGGCTCCAGCATAGCAAGATACTGACAAAATATAAGAATGAGGCAAACATGCTCCTATTTACGGACAAGTTTGCCATTGAACATAGCCTGACTCCCTGGTTCCCACTGTTTGCAGTCTTACGCTCAACTAACAAGCTTCACACCAAACGATCTGAAAGACACAGGGATTTTTCTCCGCTAACTCTCACCAAAAAGGATGTCGATTTACGTAAATTTAGGATGATTTATTGATTCCAGTTAATAAAAATAATCTTAATGGCCTGTGTAGGCTCAACAACCGGAGTTGGAAAAAAAGCGTTACAGTATCTTTGTATTCTCCCCCACAACATCATAATCTGTTTCCCATGCTGGGATTTTAATGAATCAAAGAATTTGCCCTCAAGCCCACGGTCTTAAGTGGATTGTGTCAATTGCAGAATTTTCAGGGGGAAATTATAGAATAAATGGAAGAAAAAAAGACTAGAAAAAAAGCAACAAAGCAGTTTGTAGTTGGATCAGCAGCTCTCAAATTCACAATAAATTCCAACCACGACGTATTGGTCATGTCTTCTTTGACATGCTGTAAACTTGTTTTTTTTTTTAATAACTTCTGTTCAGTGTATCTATATGACACCAATTAATAACAAAAGGGAGTCATACTGCTTTAAAGATGAACTAGTGTAACACAATTCTAATTCAATCCAATTCAGACCAGATTAATGTGATATGATTCATTATAAGTGCACTCATGCAGGATAATGCCAATTTCTAGAAAGCAGCTTGGTCAGGGAAATCAACTCAGACTTGAATCAAACTAACAACTCTCCACTATAACATGTTTATGATATACCAAATATAACAACTACTTCCCATTCTCAGTCTCCCGTTTCCACGTAAATTCAAGTTTTAAACCTTTAAACCAAACACAATTTCCATACTTAAACACATAGCAACTTAGCGGACATAGTTCTTAGTTTGCTGTACATCCCAGTCAAAACTTTACTAAGTAAAACTTCTCTTGGTTGACAAGTCAGTATGTATGATACTATTTGTCTATAAGTGTTTTTTAAGGACTTGCATGTATGCAGTTAGCTTTTTTCAATTTTCTTTTTATCTTAACCTTTAGCCCAAAAGTAAAGTGTATTTTTGAAAATACTTGGAATTCTATCATTTATCAGTGGTACTGATGATCCATGTAGTACTGTGTTGTATGTGTGTTGGATTTCTGTGGGAAATACCACCAAGAGATCTCTGAAAGTCCAAGTTTGGGTTGTATTGAAGAATACAGTTGAGTTTATCAAAAATTTCACAAAGAATTAAAAAGAAAAGAAATCTGTTTGCGTTGACATCGTTCAAACATCAGCGTATTTTTCATTACTGCTTTTCATGTTTTTCATCCTTTGGAGATATCAATATTTGTTCATGTATGTGCCTGAATACATACGCTTGATTACCTCTGTGTGTGCTCATGTGGAAGAGAGTCTGTGTGAGAGATAACTGTTTATTGTACATGTACTATAAAGAAAAATGTAAATACTTTACCTCACACTCATGGACTTTTGATAAAAACTGTAAAAAAGTTTTAAAAAAACAGCAGAGTACATCTATTTGGGATAAATCTTAGATTCGTATATGTCCCTTCAAAAAAATACTTTTATAATGACTTAAGGCCAGGATATGTGCAATCCTTTATCATTACACAGACGGTGCACACATTTAATGAGCAAAGGTCTCTTTTTTAATTTTGTTTTTCATTTGGTCAAAGACCGACTAAAACGGTTGTTTTCCTCAAAAGAAAAATGTTAAGCACCTTTATGAATTGATAACAAGAAAGCACAACAGACACCACATTTTTACAGAGGTAGTCTTTTTTTCCCTCTTTGTCTAAAGCCTTCTGTTTTTGTGTTCAGTCACAGAAGATTTTAACTCCATCTCTGAGCTGTACAGATTGTGAAAAATGTACATACGACACAAATCTAGTTCGCCCTTGCATTTTTTTGTATGGAGAGATATTACTTGTGTGAAGAGAGTATTTCAAATTTGATTGAATATCTAGTCATATTGAGATGAGATTAAACACAGTCAATGTCAAAATAAGTGCTGAGAAATATTATTCTTCTGTCTCTTTGGAAAAAAAAGTGTTGGGTATTAATAAAAAATAAGAAATATTACCTGGTCTGCTCAATTTTGTCCATTAACTTTTATCAAGCACATGGACATATTTCATGTCTCTTGTTATATTGAAAGAATTTCTTTACCTCCGAAAATGTTGGAAAGATGTATAAATTGTGAATAAAAACAAAATGCAAGGTCTAATTTACTTCCAGAGCAAACAAAAAAAAAAACTGAATACAACAACAAATGACTGAACTAAGAATTAATCTTATTTTTAAAATGTAATTGAGTGTTGTAATTATGAAAGTTGACATGTTTTCCATTTATGCTTGATAGAAGATTTCACCTGCTCTCTGGCTTCATGGACTTCTTTGCTCTTTGTAATGCACGATTCTGTGGACCCAAAAACACCCTGAGGCAGACGGTCAGTTCGAGCAGGTTTATTTAAAGGGGCAACTCTAGTGGGCGTAGTCAGGCAGGCGAGGTCGGCAACGTGTGGTCAGTCCAGCAATAATCCGTGAGTAATCCTAAACGTGGTCCAGAAACGAGCAGGGGTCGAGGCCAGGGAAGCAGTCCAGAGGGATCAGACGGGAGCGCGGAGTCAGGCAGGCAGGGTCGGGGACACGGGCAGGCAGGCAGGCACTGAGTCAGACCAGGCAGAACTACAGGCGAGGCAGGAGAAGCAGACGAGGGGCAGGCAGAGTCGGGGACAGGGTCAATCAGGTCGTAACAGGCAGGCAGGCAGAATAACAATGCTGGAAGTACTCACACGAAAGGTTTAGAGACGTTCTGGCACAGGTGAGTGAGTGAGTGGGGTTTTTGTACTGACCATGACAGGTGCGACCAATATCGCTGATTGCACGGAGAGGTTAAGCCGGTGGGCGGAGCCAGAACGTCACACTCTTTTTGTTTTTCTAATGCACAATTCTTTTCAGTGGGTAACACAGGGTCCCCAGGGAGGCCTGTCCAGGACACAGAGCCTTTTACGAGACTCCTGCTGCCGATGTATGCCATTAATGCTGTTTGACACAAGCCAGGTTTGCATTGCAGTTTTTAGGTGAATTTTTAAAACGTTAATGAGAAAAAGCCACAGGAAAAACAAACTTTTGAAAGCCACTTAAGTGCAAATAATAGTTTGTGTGGAGGTTGATTTTAAATGTTTTGAAGAAGACGCGTTACATATTAGGGGACCAGGAAATCCAGATTCACCACCCTGGGTTAGCAAATGTGATGGACTAAGCCCTTCTCACATATAACCTCCATGTAAACAAAATAATTCCTGAAAATGTTTTTTTTTGGCTTTCATCTTGTTGATGTTAAGCACCGCTGTTGAAGTCCCCCACTTAAGAGTTTAATCTAAGGACAACTACTTCTTCTACATAATTTTATCCACAGCAAAGCTTAAACTGCTACTTCCTCTGACAATATTCAACTAATAGTTGATTAAACACGTTTAGGGCAATATGTCTGATTCACTTCAATATTTTGCAGCTTTCCAGTCGATTGCTTTCAGATTTGCAAAGATGCAACAAGGGTTGCATCTTTGTGAAAATAGCTGTAACTTACTTAAAAAGAAGCAGCCTGGATAAAGGCATTTGATTCTCCAAAGGATGCATTTCATATGAGGCATTAAGATGCCTTCACAGTTGTGAAAGCAATAGGCCTCTTTACTAACAAACAAACACTGGTGACATGCTGACAACTTCACTTGTTTTTTTACTTTTTTTCATTAAGATGAATGAAACTTCAGAATTCAGTTCATCAGACGTCACATCAGCTTTATACTTCAATCCACTGTTTCCTAAATGAACAGAGGATGGACAGGACAAGCACAGTGCTTCCAAAAGGCATGAGGATCCCTTAAGGTTTCTTATGTACATACCGTAATGCGTCCACGTTCTCTAAATCAATATTCATTCATTTGCCTTCAGTTATGAGATTTTAACCTCTGCATCTATCCTTATCATTTTTTGCACGGACAATTATGTTAGTGACCCATCCATCCATTATCGTAACCGCTTATTCCCTAATGGGGTCGCGGGGGGACTGGAGCCTAACCCAGTAGTCAATTGGCGAGAGGCGGGGTACACCCTGGACGGTCCGCCGGTCCATCACAGGGCCACACAGAGACACACAAGGACAAACAACCACAAACGGGCAATTTGGAATGTCCAATCAACCTAACATGCATGTTTTTCGACACCACCGTCCCGCCATGTTAGTGACCCTTTGCTGGTTAATCAGTTGAGATAGGCTAGATTTTTAAACATGTGGGAGGCAACATTTTTATTAGAAGATTTTTAATAAACAAACCCTTCTCAGTTCGTCCCATTCATCCATTTTCTATACCACTTCTTCCCAGGTTGCTAGTCCATCGCGAACATGTCTCGGTTTATGCATGTTCCTACTGTGTATCATTTTCAGTCGAGTGGAGGATTTAAATTACTTTCCGTCTT
The DNA here is from genome assembly GCA_013363375.1 of Menidia beryllina. Taxonomy (NCBI): domain Eukaryota; kingdom Metazoa; phylum Chordata; class Actinopteri; order Atheriniformes; family Atherinopsidae; genus Menidia; species Menidia beryllina. The sequence continues at coordinate 2,617,145 of JABUIW010000017.1, read as the reverse complement.
GTAACAAGCCGCATTCTCATCATGTGAAATTGATGTTCCTCTACAACATTGGACAGGAGTGGTCATAGACCAAAAGGCTGGGAGCTTAAGGAGGGGGGGAAAAAAGCTATGAGTGATCTATTGAGGGAAAGGGGAAGCGGCACATACTGACTGAGCAGCACAGATCAAAGCTCCCAAAACCTTGCTCCCCTCATGCCTCAGACAAGCTCTTTGCTGTGAGAGCCTTGTCCAGCAACAGGAGTTATTTAAAGAAACCAGCAGGTTTGAAAAAGTACCAATGTCTTGCGTACAGATTCGGCGGGTTAGGTTTTAACACGTGCAGTCCCGGATAGTGGTCCAAATCGCAAAGAAGAACTGTAAATAATATTTAAACAACTTTCCTGTTAGTTTTTTTAAAGGGGGGAAAAAACATTCTCTTCTTTTTTTTCTTAATTGCACAGTCCCTACGCCAACCAAACAACCTCAGGATGCAGTGCAACACATGTAACTACTTCTTGACAATTAACTGTTACCTAGCAACTGGCTCTTTTTCCGAAGATGGGCGGGAGGGGGAGTACAAGAAAAAGAGTCGGGGGGGGGGGGGGGGGGGGGGGGGG
>JABUIW010000017.1:2555664-2616449 GCA_013363375.1 Menidia beryllina | reverse complement strand
GGGGGGGGTGGAGATTTATACTGTATTCCCACAGCATCTTAACTGGATTGGATGCAACAATACATTGACAATACAGTACCAAAATGGAAAGTACAGCCTGAGCTTAACGCCCACACAGAGCAGCAGAGAGAGGGGAGGGAAGGAGAGGGAAGAAGAGAAAAGAGAAGAGGAGGAAGAGGGGTGTGGTGGTTTGATGTACAGATTACAGCATGGAATAAGCGGGTAAGAGTCATTGAAACGAAGGAGAAAAAAAATTGGCATTAGGGTGTTGCAGGTTGAACACGAAATAAAGGAGGTGCGTTCCACCCGGCAGTGTATGGTGATGGTGACAAGTCGTAGAAGAGGAGGAGGGAGAAACTGGTTGCTGTAGAAACAGTTGGCAAAGTTTTAATGAAGGCGTAAAGTTCGATGTCTGTGCCCACAACATATATATACACACACACACACACACTCACATGCACGCACGCACTATCACCAAAAAACAGTGGGCTATAATTATGTTAGCAGATAATAGGCACCCCCTGCTGGGCCCATGAGGACCGCTCCTGACTTAGCTGAGCAAAAGCAAAAGCAAAAGATCAGGCTCCCTTGTATGAGCGTGATGTCACATCTGATTATGGAAATAGGTGAGGACTGACACCCTGTGGCGAAAAATTAAAAGACATCCTCCGGTTGTTGTTGTGAAAGTAGATGGAGGCTGGCTTCATCTGTGGCACAAATGTTTTCATAGCAGTGTACTGATTTCTTCAAAACGTGCTCACAGTATATATATGTATATAAATATGTGTGTGTGAGAAAGAAGGACGTCATTCATGATCAATACAGACCTCAGAAGCGTTGTTGAGTGTGATCAAATTTTCCGAAATATTCAAATGAATGGCCAGAAAGTTCAGTGTTGCCATGGATGCAATTGATTATACCAAGCATATTCAAGCCTTTTTTTTTTTGGTGGGGGTCGTTTTTTTCTTCATTTTTTATTTTTTCCATTACCTATTATTATTTTCAAGCCAATTGTGAATCTTTCCTGTTCATTTTCTTCTAAAAACAATGTATCTCTGAGTCTAACAGTGAATCCAGGACTTGCTTTAGCCACACTACTGAAGTATCATAGTAATTTATATCCCTTCCCTGAGGACATGTTCATGGCTGGTTACATATGTGTGAAATAATGTGACCTTACCCTTCAGAGTTTAGAAAATAGTGTTGATAGGTGCTACTGGGACAAATAGTGTGAATTTAATGAGCACTGTCAGCCCTTTCATTATTCATCTGTGGTCACTCAGCCCTCATGATAATCATACTTTCTGTTATTAATAATTGCATCTTAAAATTTGCACATTGCATTTTTCTCTTTTGTCAAAAGAAGTGCGTAACATGAGTGTTAAGTGTTAAAGTGGTATTTTTAGGAGATGAAAGCTTTTGAGAGGAAAAATTGTTGCAAGATCAATATTGCATCTAGTTGCAACATGTTGCAATATTGACTGTGTGCAGTTAGGCTTCTCTCCAGTCTGTGATCAATAGTCTCCTGGTGTGTAATTGTAGGAGGAGAAATTGACACTAACATGTCATGCGAAATTATTTGGCATGTGTGAAGTTAAATTGATCCCTTTTTCTTCTTTTTTTTTGTGAAATGTATCATTAAAAAGCTCAACCCCGGCCTTCGGGGCCAGCTGTAGTGTATGTTTTAAAACCTTCCTTGCTTTAACACACCTGGTAGCGGCCCTCGAGGCCCAGAGTTAAAAAAACGCTGACTGAGGAGAACAGAATGGGAAAGAAGACCGGAGTTTGTGAGCAGTGGACGCAGGATCAGCCACTGGTGAGGATGATGAATAATCAAGATGCCACCTACCCTCATAACCACCAGGAATAGGAGCCACATCTATATACACAATTGATCCACAATTGGATCCACAATTGATCCATTAAGTTCCATCAATCCATCCATTGTCCCCCGCTTATCCTTGGTCTGGAAAAGCAAGACTTCTGTCTCCCCTGCCATTTCTGCCAGCTCCTCCGGGGGGACCCCAAGGTGCTTCCAGGCCAGTTGAGAGACACAGTACCTCCAGCTACTCCTAGATCTTCCTCTGGACTTTCACCAGGGAGGTGTCCAGGAGGCGTCCTAATCAGATGCCCGAGCCACCTCAACTGGCTCCTCTCACCATTGAGGAGCAGCGGTTCTACACTGAGCCCCACCCAGATGGCCAAGCTTCTCACCCTATCTCTAAGGGAGAGCCCTGAGACCCTGCGGAGGAAACCCATTTCGGCCGCTTGTATCGGTGAGCTTGTTCTTTTGTTACTACCCAAAGTTCATGACCATAGATGAGGGTAGGAATGTAGATCTACCGATATATCGAGAGCTTCGCTTTTAAGCTCAGCTCTCTCTTCATCACGAAAGACCAGTACAGTGCCTGCATTACTGCTGACGCCGCACCAATACGCCTGTCGATCTCCCGCTCAATTTTACCCCCATTCGCAAACAAGACCCCGAGATACTTGAACTCCTCCACTTGGGGAAGGACATACCCCCCGACCCAGAGGAGGCCCTCTACCCTTTTCCAGTGAGAGACCATGGTCTTGGACTTGGATTCTCTGATCCTCATCCCAGCTGCTTCACACTTGGCTGCGAACCACCCCAGCGAGAACTGTAGATTACAACTTGATGAAACCAATAGGATCACATCATCTGCAAATAGCAAAGATGCAATCCTAAGGCCACCAAGAAGGGCACCTTCAACGCCTTGGCTGCACCTAGAAATTCTGTCCATAAAAGTTATGAACAAAATGAGAGACAATGGGCTCACTTGGCGGAGTCCAACCTTCACCGGAAACGAGTTCGACTTACTACGGGCGATGCGGACCAAGCTCTGACACCAGTCATACAGGTCCACAAAATACATGTAGACCGATTGGGTGTACTCCCATACACCATCTAGGACCCTGCCGAGGGTATAGAGCTCGTCCATCGTTCCAAAGCCAGGAAAAAAAACACACTGCTCTTCCTGAATCCAAGGTTCAACTATTTGACGGACCCTCCTGTCCAGCACAGCTGAATAGACCTTCCCAGGGAGGCTTAAGAGTGTGATTCCCATGGATTCCGCTGGGTCCATAAAGTTCTAAGACACATACTTCGAAATGTGGCGACAAGGTTGAAATGAGCATAGGACTGATTGAAATAGGAATATACACAAGTTGAATAAAAGGAAGAAATAAGCTTCATGTGTTCAATCTGCCAGGAACAGTTAAAGAATAAAATACTGACAAAAATGGAGTTTATTAAAGAAGACTCATCTTTTTTCCAGGACTAATACACATTATAAGGAATTGTTCTTTATTCTACAAGACAACTAGTATTAATGCAAACAGAAAGTCATGAATGGTTTAAAACATAAGTTTCTCTTTAATTCTCTTCAATCCACTCTGTTGCTTTATCACTCCCCCTGAACTTGCTTCAATCCCTTGTTCTTAAAGACTCTCACCAGTCTCCTCCTCACCACCCGGCTCCCTCTGGGCGCGCTTGCCCTGACTTTGCTCCTGGGGTCATACCGGGCAGCACGCACCACCTCCCCTTTTAGGATCTTTACCCTTCTGCTTCCCGCCTCTTCCATGTCTCCCCCCTGGTAGCCGTGGCGACGGAGGAACGGTTCCAGCGTTGCTAAGCGATTAGAGAGCTCTGTGATGCGACGGTGGAGAAGGGAGACTTCTCTGAAGAGGTCATTAACGGATTCGGACAGAGGGCGCACCCTGGAGGAGGAGCAGAGGAGGATCAGCCTCATGTATCTCTGGTCAGACCACTCACGTGGTTCATGATCATTCAGGTCTAAGTCAGGACGCTTATTGATAAGTTACACCACAGGCGCAGTTTTTGTACTCCTCTCTCAACTGCTTTGTTTAAAATAAGTTTTGCATTCTCTCCCCTATCCTCTTTGTAGCTTGTTTCTGATTGCCTTCTTGTCCCTTTTATCATTCTTTTTTTTTTTTTTTTTTTTTTGCTCTAGTGGCCTTTAATGACAGTAGCTTGACAGGAAAGGGGGCAGAGATAGAGAGGGGGAGACCTGCGGGAAAGGGCCATGGGCCGGATTCGAACCCACGGCCACCCGCTTACGAGCAAAGGCTCTGTATATGGGCCGCCCGCTCTAACCATTAGGCTACGCTGCGGCCCCCTTTTATCATTCTTAATGTTCTTTTATCTTCCCTCATCCCAGCAAGACAGAGAAAATATTCTAAAGATCTAAAGTTTTTCATAAAATGTCTCTTATCAGCTTTTTTCCTGTTTATTAACCTACTTTTTCACAAATCAATCTATCTCCGTTCTTTGTATATGAAGACTCAATGAGGCTGGGATCTAGTTATAGCATACACATACAGTAATAGTTTACATTGAAAGACAGATATTAACCGTTTATAATATCGGGAAATCGTTTAAGATTCAGTTCAGGCCAGAATATGTGCTACTGTCTAATGATTGGTATTGAAACCGGAGACAGAGAGAGTTGGTGACATGCAGCTACAGGCCCAAGCTGGGATTCAAACCAAATGCTATATTTAAGACTTTCAGCTTCTATGTTTGGGTCTCCTTTTCGCCTTTAATTTAATTGAATTTGTTTAAGATTGATACATTCTGTTATTTAATCAAACTTTCCATTTTTAATTAAACAATAGGGGTACAGCTTCACAATTTTATAAAGGCACCATCATTCGGTGGTCTGAATGCATTTTCATCGACTTATTTTGATGTTTTGGAACATGATTCTATTGAAAAATCCAAAAAGCCAGTTCCTCACAGCTTGCTTTTAGATATGTATGAAACATGGGCAACAAAATCGAATCCAAACTCTTCAAAGATACTTGGTATTTTGGTACACCTTGATGAATATTGGTGATGATCTTTCTATCTGGTTTACAAATTCTGCTCTCTTGACAAAATAGTCCTTGATAGTACATTTACAGAAAATAAAAACATTATTGTGTTCATTAGCTTGAATTTAATATCTGTTTTTTATTTTGTATTCTTTTGACATTTGTGCACATATATACGTGGATTCATTTATGCATGAATCTTAAGCTGTTAACAACCCACTTTAACATGTTAACAACCATCATCAACTATTTTAGACCAAAAATGATGTGCTGAAGTTAAGATATTCAAAGCATAGCAAAACATGGCTTAGGAAAAGATTTGACAAGGGTCTCCACAAATATTTTGGGGAAATCACCCAAAAATCTCCAACTAACTTAAGATATTTGCTAATGAGGGCACATGATAAAAAAAAAAGGTATTATGGTGGGAAAAAGAAAAGTGTGATGACCGTTAAAAATGTGTGGGTAGAGTTTTCAGACAAGAGATCTAGAGTGAGGATACTACAAAGGCCACTCACTCAGCACCTTCTGCCAACCTTGCCAAACTCTGCATGCAGCGTCACATAGGAGCACGTGTAGATGCATTATTCTGAGGGAAACTGAAGGTGCATCCCTGTTACAGAGTGTAGAAAAGTAGTGAATGTCAATGTAGTGAATATTAATTGGGCTACACAAAGCTTTATGCTGTTGACCAATTCAGCTTTCTCCAATTGTGACCTGACATTGGGTCAAACCTTTATGCTTGGTCTTTGTTGTAGATTTTTTAAAACTGAATGTCAAATAGGTTACATAAGAGCCTAATGTACCAAAATATAGAGGGTAAAAAAGCTTAAGTCTGCAATATCTTACGTTGTCTAACTGTTAACTGGCAAAAAAGAGAGACTGTAAAGGGCAAATAAGAACTACTTTTACTGTTAAGTAAGAAAATATTAGTGAAGTTGGATGAATCAATGTCAGAGTTGAGACACCTTGCTCGTGATTTATAAGACTTACCTGGAGTAGTCGGGCAGCAGTGTGCTGGGCTGAGAGTGCAGCAAAGTCTTGATTTCACTGAAGATGCGTTTTCCCCAGGCGTCTAAAACTCTGGTCACACTGCGCACCGAGGCCACGTTCACACTGTCAGCTGAAACCAGAGCATGACACCATCAGCCCGAGGGAATCATGAGGTGTCCTCATTTTTTCTCGGCGCCAAGCAGTGAAACTCATCTATGCAGTTTGCTGCATTTCATTCAACTGCCACAGCTCACAGGTTCAAACACTCAGTGATTTACAGGCTCTGCATCTCCTGACGGCTGAGATCAAACACAGGCTGGTAAATTTATACCTCCCTCTCTGTAGTTCCAGTACCCATAATCCAGTTCATTCTCCTCGCTGGCTGCATGGGCCCCTGTTCCCATGGCAACAACCATCAGCTCCAACAACAGATACAGATATAGAGGGGCCATGAAGAGATGATAGACACTTGCCTTTTAAAAGAGGGACAAAAAGAAGAAAACAAACCTTAAAATGTGCTCTGTTCAAACAATGCCAGTACTGTAACAGACTACGCAATTTTGTCGTTTGTGTATAGACAATTTGAATTGTCTTATACACAAAATGTGCAATACAAATGTATTTGCCTTGCTTTCCGACATTTCAAACAAATTATGAGAAAACATTTTACTCTAAAAACATTTAACATGTCCTAAATTTGCTCAGTTTGATGAGTCAGACTAAATAGATTTTCATAGATTATCTGTATAAATCGGTACATACATATACTGCAACAGCTTTATTCAGAAGAATGGATTTGCTATTTTTTACATTGTAATGACATTCTAAAGCTGCTTCTGGTGCATGTTTGGTAAAACTTTGCAGGATTAGATCACTGCATTTCTGCATTTGATTGTAATCTGAAAGAGGCTTTGAATGCTTTTGTTTTAAAACTTTAAAACCAAATGAATCACGTGTAGCTGCAAGCCACGATGAGCGGGCCGAGCAGCAGGACACAGTCACCATGGCAACGTCATCTAATCATGTGCAAAGTCTGGCTGTAAGCACTCGTGGGAAAAGCTGAATTTTGTTTTTTAGGCTACGACGGCAGCCAAGCTTCATCGATGAAACGTTATAGGTGCAGCTGTCAACTTGCTGAATGCAACGGAGTGTTGTAGCTCATAGTTAAAAAGTTAAACGCACAACTAAAAGAGAAGTAGAAAAATACAATAACTGGGGGAAAAGTTGGATTAAGGATAAACCTTGAACCAGAAAATCGAGCGTGAAGGTGCTCTGAGTGTCAAAGAAGTCCATGGATTTTCCCCATGCACTCCTTATTCTGTAAGTGTGTGTGTCCAATTCTGCACCCAACATAATCATGCAAAGTAGACACCTTGGACTAGGAACACCCCTGAGGACACATAGCACCAACCCTCTCACAATGAATGATCCAGTGCTGAATGATCAAGAAGTATGTTACAGGGCCAGGGTTGAAGGAATGGATCCAAAATTACGGCCAGGTAAGGATCACAGGAATCCACGGAAACTCAAAAATTAAGGTTTTATCATCAAACCAACAAAAGATACAACAGATGCTGGACACAAAATTGGTGAACTTGAGGAAAAAAATTCCAAAACCAAAATTCTGAAACATGAACTAATAACTGTTAACACAGAAAAAGCACCAAAGACTAGGAAGGAACCTAGGATAAAAATCAAAATTCCAAAAACAAAGTGCAAAACTCACAACAAAATCCCAGCACATGACAAAGTATGAGAATGGTGGATTGTAATGGGTCATTTTCTGTACAGCTGGAGTAGAAGCTTGGTTTACACGACTAACATTTACAACGAAGTGTCTTTTGGGTCCCACTATGGCAGCCATTTGTCTCTGACTGTTTCATCCCTTTATAGAAATAATTTCTAGATCCAGTTAAGAGCTGAATGGTTTAAAGTTCATCGGACTTAGAATTGCATCTTCTCTTTCTGCAGATGATAGGGTGCTGTTGATTAAAAAAAAGGTTATAGCAGGCAGAAGAACTGTTCACAATCTTAGCTGAAGCAGTCAGGATAAGAATAAGCGTCAACTCGCCTGAAGCCAAGATACTCTCTTGGAAGGCTGGAGGATCCAGGAAGTGATGCAAACTATGTAACAGTTGGTAATGCTTATGGGCTGATCCAAAAGGAGAGCTGTTTTCAGCCTAGGTTCTACAGTAAAATGTAGCAGGTGGTGATCAAAGGAATGAGACCATGAGTGTGAGCAGGGTGGCCTCACCCTCTGGGGAATGGTATGGAGATCGTCATCTTGGACGGGCCACGAGCAGAATCAATATTCCACTTTAAAGTTTAAAAATGTAAGTAATTTGGGTAGCTGGCCAAGATGTCTTTCATTTTCTTTCATAGGACATGTGTTTTCGGCATGTTTAACTGGGAGTTGATATATGACTGGGATAAGAGACATATGTTGCTAACCCCACATTAACTATTTATATTCATTGATTGAATGCAAATGGGTCTGAATTTCTCAAACCCCTGGGATTATTTGAACCTTCTGTTCATTTATCCATCCATCAATAATCTATACCGCCTATTCCTAGTAGGGTAGTAGGGGCGGCAGGAACCTATCCCAGCTGGCATTGGAAGCGTGGAGACGTATACCCTGGACAGGTTGTTTCAATAACTATGTATTTGGATAAATAAAAATGCAAAAAGATGCAATGTAAGTGACTTTCTAGCTAGCAACAACATTGGATTAATTACATTTTAAAGATTGAAGACTGAATTGTTCACTTACTATGTGTTTGGCTGATTGGAATGTGGCAATTTGATCTTTTTCATTACATGCAAATATGACATTATGAGGCAAACGCCTACTGGGGTCTAATGCAGCAACTTTTTTTGTGCCTACACAAATTAGGTTCTAATCAGCCTTGCCAATTTTATACTTGGACTTAGACTTGACTTTGGGATTTTGGCAAGAATCTAGCGAATGGAATTAATGCAACGCTGTGAACAAATCTTGTCTGTCGAGAGCGTTTGTGATGCTGGTACGGAAGTTAGCAGAAAATATCTATTTATTCCGCTCTGCATTTGTTGGGGCAGCTACAAACTGCAAAGAGAAGACGATGATGGAAATGGTACTGCTTGAAGTACTCTACCATTTTGATGGTTGGCTTCAGTCACCAGACAAATTACATCACACCTACACTTGTTTATTGTCCTAACTGTGTGAAAACAGTTCAATTAAGCAGCAGAAATCAATGTTCCTCCATGAGCTGCGTGTGTGTGTGTGTTTGTGTCTTTTCTGAGAGGAGAATGAGCTCAACAGTTCATTCTGGCATAGCAACGCAGTATTTAAAAACTTTTCTTTTTCTTTTTTTTTCTTTTTTTTTTTCTAAAGCCTTCGACTGACAGCGAAAAAATACGAAAGAAGGAATTGGAAAGCGTCCCAGAAAAGAGGACAACTAAAGCGAAAAAACAAAATAGATTGCATCCATATGACAAAGTCTGTGACTCCATACTGGACAAAAATGAACCAGTGACTCATTGTTTTGGTATTGTAAATGTTTTCATAGGATTTGGAAGCTGATTAAAGCGAGTTGAAATCTGATAAAGCTTGGTGGGACTCTTCTCAAACACATGGATGCAAACAAGTCGTGCACCAGCCTACATTTACTTTACTATAATTACAGTCTGTTATTGTGCCCAAATAATACTTAAAGCTTTTCAAACTTACCTCGAGGTCGCGGAAATGTGACTGGCTAGAGACTGCTTTGGAAAAGTGACCAGATACTCACAATTTGAGGTGATGATGAGACTTCAAGACTCAGCAGGAAGCCCCACTCTCCAGTCGTTCAGTGCCTCGGTCCTCCCTACTTGTGCTTGTTTTTTCTCTAACGCTCTCCTCTCCCTCGGCTCACGGCTGTCGTACGAGGACAGTGCTGCTGGTCCGGTTCAGAACCCCTTTGAAGAAAGTCTTCATTGGTGGAGGTTCAAGAGTTGTGGAATCTGAACACCTCAACACACGCCCACCTCTGACTCTCCCCTCTCTCATGCACATGCACTCTACTACCCAGCTGCTGCCAGATGTGTGGCACATCCTCTTTTTTCACTTAAGTCTTATGACTTGCGTTGTGTTGGTCCCTCTTTGTATTCAGTGTATCCTTGAGGGTACATGTGTCGCAGAGGCTGTAGTCCTGCTTTCCAACAGGATCAAGTTTCTGCATTTTTCTGCAATGATTTCCTCATAATTTCCATTAGAAATAAGATGTTTCAAATCGGCCTCTATCACCCCAAGTTGAGAAGAAGCTGTTGATTTTACTTACTGTGAGCACTTCTTTTTATTATGTCTGATGCATGCTCTTTTAATATTAAACTCCGAGTTGTCTTTGGCAAATTTCTAGGAAAATATCACCTCAGTTTTTTGGCCCCAGAATATCGAGCAGCAAACTAATACACCAGAGACTTATATACAACATCCAAAAGTGATTCTTAGAACATTCTGAATATTTATTTACTGTGTAAAAGCAATACCCCACAAACGAACACTTAATTTTCTTGAGATTTCAGTGCATGCTCACAAAGTCCACAATTATAAGTGCAAAATGTTGCTGTGACACCACCCATCTTGAATAATTTATTATTCAAATTCTTGCACTTCACAGGTTTATATTCGAGACTGAAATTACCATAGATTGTAGTCTTTAATAGGGCATGAGTTTTTTTTTTTAAATCAGTGTAACTCTCACGTGTTCATGTGTCATCTTTAACCAAGTCTTTGGCCCAATCCATTTTTAATTACAGCATAGAGTAAACTAAGTGCTGGAAATGCAGTGATTGTGATTCTATGCACCAGTGATAGCACAAATTTTAAGTACAGCTATTTGCCTCATGGCTGGTAGCTGATACATGTTTTTTTGTTTATGTATTTATTTTCCCTTCAGTACTGGTGTATTCACTGAATTCGGGATCTGAATAATCCCAGGAGGATACACAAGTCCTCCAATATGCTGGCTCTGATGGAGTATTTCATACATACAGGTTATAGCAGATTGTGTCAGATTGTAAGCAAAGCTAATACAATACAACAAGTAACAAGTACACATTAGATCAACTGTGTTGTGTACGTGTTGCTGTTTTTGTCCTACGATTACTGTTTCAGTTTCCAGCTCCCTTAAGAGTCTGAAAAGGTTGAGTAAAAAAAATAAATAGAAAAAAAAAAGTCTGAGAGTGTGAAAGTCAATGTGTCAAAGACATTTTTTCAATGTAAATGTAAAAATCCATCTTTTCCATTTATAATATGTTGCAAAGTGTGAGTAGGACAGATCTTATAGAAAATAGAAGATTTCTATAAAATCATTTTTGACTGCTGTATACGATTATTATTAAATGTTATATTAACCTAATCTGTGCCATTTTGTGCCTCTCTAAAAGATTAACAAAAACTCTAGGTGATGTCCTCACATATACCTTCAATAGTATTAAACATTGAAGAAAATAGTTATCAACAAAATATTTTTAATTTAATCTATTTCTACCAGAGAGCACATCCCACTTTTCTTTAAACTGATAAAAGATTTATAAACGTCCCTTTCTCGAAAGGGAGACTCACAGTCTCGAAATGAATTGTTCTTCATTGAGTGGCATCCAGATGTTATTCAAGCTCCATGTGTCTGTTTCCATCCTGAGGCAGAGGTGAGGTCAGAGTTGGCCTGATTGCTTAGCTAGAGAGAAAATAGCGGAAAAAGTCGAGTGGAGAGGGGAGAAAAAAGAAAGAGAATAAGACAAATAATTTGGGGTGTAAATAACAACAAGCGTTTCAATTTAACATCTGTGTGCACCCCTCAGCAGAGTTTCTGCGGTGAGGGAGTCACCCCTCTGTCGACAGCTGGTTCACATTAACAACAGGCAATTTGTCACCCTCAGCTGAATTCAAACCAGACACACACACACAAACACACACACACAAACACATGCAGATTCAAACCACAAGAGGATTTATGTGCTCGTGGCTCACACTGTGTTTTTCGCCAACACCGTCTCACTGTGGAAGGAAGCCAACACTGCACTTTCCTTCACCTCCAGAAGCTGATGAAACACCCGCAGAACAAGCAAAAACACTCCTTTTTTTCATCTTAACCACAACACAGACCTAGCTCGAGGTTGTCCCCTGGTGGATGTGCCCCTGTGCCGTAGTCAGAGTTGAGCAAGGTTCTTTTCATTTGTGTCCTGGCTCCTTTAATGTGCCCCTTGTGTCAGCTTCGAGGGAAAAAATGTCCCCATTTTTGGGGAAGTTTTGGTTTTGCAACAGACAGGAAACTCACTGTTGCAATTAGTCACCAGGACAAAGTGAGAGGAAATACACAGAGGAACTATATTGAGGCAGACAGTTTAGACCTGCAGCAAACCTTAAAAACGAGCAAATGGAGGCTCAACACTTTGACCATCTTTCCACCATGTTGTTTTGGGCTTTTGTATTCTTGCTACCCGCTGCGTGCACAGGAATGGAAGCACCAAGTAAGCCATCCAAATATTCTCTGATTAGTTTTTGACTAAGAAAAACAACAAGCGGATTATGTCATGCTTTCTTTTTTTAAAGATCTACCTGTTTCTTTGACATTGCCTGATTATCAATGAGAGATTTTTTTTTCATACAGTATTTGCCTTTGTCTCGCTTCCCTGGATATTTTAGTTGATCTATTTATAAAAAATATAGCTGTGGCAAGATAGTAGATGACTATAGTTGGACAGTGTTGAATGCAGTTCAATAATGCCTATTAATTATGCATAAACTGATAAACTGGAAATATCACAAGTTGGATAGAATTCATGGTGTATTTTTGCTTCTTGAAAGGGTCTCTGTTGATCAACTTGTTGTCAATACATCTGATAAATGGCACAAACTCTACTTTGTCTTATCCCTTTGCAGAAATTGATCTGGAGAGAAGAGTCTTTGTGGCCTTTTCAAATGAAGACTTCTGTATAAACCTTACCCTGACAAAACCAGCAAACCAAACTAAAGACCTTTTTACGTGCTTCAATCCCGTCAATCAACAAATATACCGTAGGACCATCGAGGACACTGTGAGGGTGACAACCACTCTGTCATTGAAGCTCATGAACCTAAACATGTCAGGACAATACTACTGCAAATATAAAACAGCTAAAGCGTCCTGGTTTCTACGAGTGAGAGGTGAGTACATAAACAAGAGGGCAACAATTCCGTGTCAAAATATCATTGCTAAACTTTAATGTGATATGATTATAGACGTTTTTTTCATTTCACTTAAAAAAAATAAATTACAATTTAAAAACCAAGCTCTCAACTTTGCAGAAATCTCAAAGCACAAGCTTCCAATGAACTTTAAAACAAAAGTTTCTCCACATGTGACTATCACAAAAGACAGTCATGTGGATAAAGAATCAATGTAAAGCAGTATAGAAGTATAGCTTTTTTCACACTAAAAAATAGCCGTATGATTTCATGTTTTAAAAGTCATGTAATCATGCAGCCCTGGAGCCCTGGTCAAGATTAAAAAGCTAACCTCAAAGGAATGAAGTAAGATTCTGCTTGACAAACTTGTTTACTTTTTACCGCTAACATATTAGATAAAACACTTGTATTAAGAATTGAAAATCTCCTTTGGCATTTCAGAGAAGAAGTTATTCTCAAGTCTTTCTGACAAGTGTTACAAAGCATGATTTTTGTCTAAGACTAGAAAATGATCATTTTAGGGTTCAAATACATTCTTTTCACAAAGCAACCATCACATTTATGGTTGGTGTTATATACAAAAACTATTTACGCTTTATTTATATATATATATATATATATATATACTGTATATAAAACCGTCAAGGTTGTACCCCGCCTCTCGCCTACTGACTACTGGGATAGGCTCCATTGCCAATTAGAGTTACGAAAATGGATGGATGGATAAAGAAAAAATTTTCCAAATAATTTTAGAATATTATATTTACTCTTATGGAGGCAAAGTTTACACTTTACATCCATTAAATAGTAGAGCCTGCAGGTTATGACATGATCTTTGAACGACGTTGTGCGTTATGGGGAAGAGGACAGTCCCATTACCTCATATCATTTCTCTTAATTTAGTTTGTGGTTCCCGTTTCTCTCAGTAAAATGATGGACGTGTTATTTTTGTAAAAGCTCATGTGTTAGTTAGTGTTAGTTTGGATGTAATTAGTTGGGTATCCATCTATACAATTCCCTCTGTTTTGAGATAACTTCACATTGTTAATTTGTGCTGTACAGAAAAACGTTGAACTGTTAAAGAAAAGAGAATGTTTTAACAGAATTGTACAATTGCACAGTCTATTGACTGCTTTGTTGCAACATGAATATGTCAAAACAAAGGATTTCTAAAGTGTTAGGACAAGGTGTTAATGTGAGGTGACGTATAAGTGACCCACGAAAGAAAAATTATTAAGTTATTGTTATCAAAACTTTGGAATGAGTAATCAAGTGGTTTTCACAACTTCACTGAAGTTGAACATAGTTTCAATCAAAGATTCAACACCATGAGACTAATGTTTCATTTTGCTTTCGTATTGAATAGAGGCAATTATTTCATTATGCCTTTGAAATTATCTTAGCTATTTTTTAAAATCATTTTTCACAGTTTACTGGGATTTTAAATGCTCTGAAATAATTATGCATAGAACCTCATAGTCTCGCAGATCTTCTAAGCTCCTGCTTGATGAAATCAACAACTTGCACAATGTCCATATCTTTTGCATATCATGCTGCGTTTGTGACATGAAGTAAGAGCAGGGGAAAACAATATAGAAATAGGTCTCCCCAAAGACTGAGCTAAATTAGAACACATTTCAGGAATAAGCAATAGCCATAGGGCTGTTTATATTGACTTGTAAGTTGATCTGGTCAATAAAATGTGTTGCTGACCCCAATAACATTCTCAGTGTCAACATCTCGATATGTTGTCTTTGTACTATTATCAAGAAAACAGAGATTGAAATTATGTATAGAACACTTTCTTTTAGTTTTACAGAAATGGGTAATTTTCTTTTTTATTCGTCAAGGAAATGTTCTTGAAGGATAGTGAGAATAGAAAAATGCATTCTTTGAGTTCTTATTCAAGCCCTTCTTTGCAAATTGGGAAGCTTTGGAAAGATTTAGAAAAGTGAATCCAAAAATTCCTTCATCCCGAATGTTTTTCCGAGTGGATTACATTCTCCTCCATCTAGTGGTTAGGGCGGAAGTCGTGGATTACATTCTCAACAGAAAATATATTCGTCAGTCTGCCTCTGCTGTGTGAATGTGTTGCACTCCCTCACAGGCTGACAGTGAATTTGTTTTCCAGCTGAAGGCTACAAGGAGGTAATGATGCTGGACCTCACGGAGATCATAATGGGAGTCTTCACAGGTCTCCTGCTTATCTTCAGTGTGGTTGGCACAGTGTATGTCTTTAGAGGAACTTGGGTAAGATGTGTCCCGTTCACTGATGAAGAAACAAGATTGAACAGTTACATAAAGTGTTAAGTTACCATTACCAACTAATGCTTAGGTAACTGTAAAGTTCAAAACAGTAATAGTCAATAGACAAAGTTACATTTTCATGCAACACTTTTATTAACATTTGTTTGTCTCCTATTAACCTGTGGCACTAAAATTTCTTGTAAGACATCTTGTAAGACATTCCTGTCTCTAATTTTCAGAGAGACAGGAATATTGAGCGTAAAAACAATGATGGAATGCAAATGCCCAAAAGAGAAGGCAGTCGGGACACAAATACTGAAGGCGAAACATCAGCTGTGACAGCGGCTGAGTCTACTTCTTTTTATGCTGTAAGCCCCTATTTTTCATCATCAGTATTTAGAACTGACAAATGTCGGTTGAAAGTAATCTTACCATCATCTTTTCATTTTCTTAGACATTAACATGAGAATTTCTCTCAGAGTCTAGAGCCTCGACCCAGATCCATATATGATGTGCTGGAACCTACAGCTCATGGAACAGAGCCAGACCAGAAGAAACCTGATGCTCAGAAAAACGAGCCCCAAGAAACGGTTTGAAACTTATGAAGTGTTGTCACACATGGAGTTGTGTTATTCAGTTGCTGAGCTGTCTATTTCTCTACCTCTACAGGTGCCGAAAGGGTTAAAACAACAGGAAGAAAGCATATTTGAATCCATTTATGAGAACTTTTGAAGCTTAAACACTGATGCAGCTGGGATAATTAACAGAAGATTGACTTTATTTGTGAAGAAAAAATATTTGCAATTTATACTTCAAGGAAAGCAGAGGCGGCAAAAGCTACCAACAAACGGGAAATAAATTAATAAATACATAAAAGAGAAAGAAAATTGAGACATTCATGTAACTACTAGTATACATGTGGAATTGCTGTACTGAAAATAAATGTTACCGATTTATTTACTTCATGGCGTAACTTTGATTTTGTTTGTTGCTTATGAATTGTAAAGAGATTTAGTTTATTGTTTATGTTTTTTGTTCGATATTATATTTGAGTTCTGTAAATATCTTGCCGTCCAGACACATATGTAATGATAGTTCTAAACAGTTTGCACCAAATAAAATTTTTATAAATGTCCATTTTATTTCCCCTTGTATTTTTAACGTCATGAGTCATCATCTGCATTAACCAATTACATCTTTAGGTTTAGTTTCCGCTAGCCAATGACAACGGTGCTGTCTGTAGAACTTCCTGGTTCGTTTTGTTTTCCTGCGTTGAATATGGCTGCTGAAGGAGATTTTCTGGCGAGATATCGAGCCGTGTCCAATAAACTTAAAAAGTACGTAAGGCTTGGAGTTACGTTATTGATATTAGATTTCAAACAGTGTCTGGAAGTGCAAATACGATTTGAGTAATGAGCTTAGCCGGAATGCTAAATTGCGCGAGAGCTAGCCATAACAATCAAAGCTATCGCTTACTCTCTTCTTGTGTCAACCTTTGTCGTTGTTACAAACGTTTATATATTCTGTATGAGTGTGCATACTATTCACCATTAGAGGAAGATTATATGTTGGGAGTATTTTTTTCTCTTTTTATTCCAAACCAAATAAAAATGACGAACACCTTGACCATTAAACAAATGTTAGCAGATAGCTTTCTACAATCCTTAAAATGAAAAGCTCGCGATCATTTCTCAATTCGTCGCATTAACAGCTGGGCTGACTTTTTGACAAGCTTGCTGCGATATTTCAGGAATAATACCTTTTGTTTTTCCCTTACAGACGCTTTCTCCGGAAGCCCAATGTGGCAGAGGCGAGTGAGCAGTTTGGTGAGTGGCTGTCATGAAAACACAGCTTGCACAAACCAGATAAACATGATTGTATAGAAACTAAGCAAATTGAAAAGAAAAAGATAGATGTGATAAGCTTAAAAACCATGATTAGTCAAGACCACAGTTCATGGCTGATTTGTGTGTTTATTTTTCAGTTTGGATGAAAACAAATAAACACGCATGCTGCTGATTGTTTCATGCTATCTATGTTGTGTCCCTCATGCTGAAAAAGGCCAAAAGTGCAGCATGTATAACATTTTTCTTTTCCAGTGTTCTTCACCTTATCTATGAAGAATATACACAACCGGGTTCGTTTTAGAGTTCTTATTCATTTGGCATTCGTTTTACTATGTTTGCAGGTCAGTTGGCAAAGGAGCTGAAGCAGCAGGACTGCCTTCAGTATGCTGCCTTCTGTAACCTGGCCATGGCTCGGTGAGTAGACACAAATTGGATCATTTTGTGTCATACTATAAACCAGCATTTTTTCATGGCACACATGATGTCAAAGTTCTGAATTGATTTTGTTTTTAAGAAATATTGCGTGTGTTGTTGTCCTTTATTCTTGAGTTTTAACAGAGGTGGAGAAACATTAAGATAACTTGTGGAAGCAGCAGTTTGTCAGTCTAATGATGCTGTCAGATGATCAAAGTTGGTGTGAATGCGTTTCACAGCTTGTGTATAACGCACATCCTGGAAAAAACGGCAAGTTCAGAAGGTTCAGGGGCCCTATTCATCCATGTGCGGCCACACAGTCGCGTGGCATCCAAACAACCATGTTGTGTTTTTCTCTGGCATATGCTCAAGGTGGGCGTACACGCCACTGGATCCTGAGCGAGCCGCCTGGCACATGAGCTGACTGATGAGCCAACAAAGTCATATGTCTTGACTGCCCGCTGTGCTTGCTATCGTCTGGCAGTGTAGTAAATGCTTTGGTTCCTGTCGCAATTGATGCACCTCTCCAGGAACTGCTCATCACAGCCTCCACTGTAGCAACATAAACAGCCAAGCAGTACGTTGCCTGGTCTGCTTCTCTCCGAGTTGTCAATGATTCTGTAATATTGTCTGCTCTGTAGGCTCTACAGCACATGTTATGCATATTGCACACCATGCAATTGACCAACAACTCCTGGAGGACTTGTTCCTAGTTTAATGCTTTGTGGAAAGTTTTGACAAAACAGTGGAGAAACAAGTTATCCAATCAGAAGATATTGCTACGAGTCTAGAGTCTGTTTTAGTACATTTGAAATATTGTCTTTGGTTTATAAAGGCCTTCATGCTTTTATCATGATCTCATATATGACGTTTAATTTCAATTGGAGTCTATTTTGAAGGAATTATATTAGATGAATTATTTTTGGCAGAATATGAAGATTTGTTAATAGTCTTGTAGTAGTATTCTAGTTTTTTCCCTTAAAGGTCCCAACATGATTGAGACTTATAAAATAGAAATGTTGCTTCATTAAGTAGCCGATTGACTGTAACCAAAGGAAATTTAGATTTTGTTTTTTTCTGTAGAAATTGTTTAACTATTTGTTTTGAATGTAAACAATTAAATTCCAAGACACTCTGAATGTGAGAGCAGAGTCTGAAGAGAGCTCTTTCAAAGATAAACTATCGCCATGGGGTCGTCCTTATCGGCCCCGGGCTCAGGCTTTGCATCTAGCATTCATTGGAATGTTCTTGGCTGCAGGTGTGAGCAGACTCTCTTCAACGCTCCCGGAGAAGCTCTGGCTCTAACCGACGCTGCTCGCCTCTTTCTCACGTCCGAGAAGGAGAACAGAGCCCTGCAGGCGCCAGGCTTCGACGAGCACCTGCAGGCCGCGCTCAACTGCTACAGCTTCGCCATCAAGGTACGCGACGATCCCGGCACATTCTCGGCGGAATGCCTGAGCCGAGAAGGTCTGCGGAATAGATCCATGACTGCATTCCTGCTGTGTGACCGAACGCTGACGTGGAAATGAATTACAGGTGTACATTGAGATGAACCAGCCCGTGATGGCAGCCAGCCTGTGTTTGGAACTTGGCAACGCGCTCAAGGTTGGACGATAGCTTCATGCTGTCTCATAAGATTAAGGAGGCTGATTTACTTATTTATTTTCCGGGTTCTCTTGCTGATATGTAATCCAAATGGTGTAGTAATCTGATCTCTTTACTTCAACAGGAGATGAACAGACCGGGAGAAGCCATCGTCCACTTCCAGAGGGCCGCAGAGCTGCAGACACAGACGTCAACTGAAGCTTTACTGTCCATGGGGGAAATGGCCACCTGTAAAATTCTCACTCGTGAGTATAAGCAGTCCATTCAGCAGGTGTTTGCGTGTTTTACTTATTTGTTTGGTTCTTTTTTTAAACCTGTGTTGTCCTCACCGCAGGCGACTACGACGGTGCTCTGTCGGTGTTCACAGAGATGCAACTGATGTGTCAGGAGAGAAGCCTGCACCTCCCAGGCACCACCACCCCTGTCGGTGAGGCTCTTTTTCCTCTGCAAGGGCAAAAAAGTTGCACTCAGTCCTCAGGCACGGGCATTTACAAACACAGGCTGGATGTCAGGCCGGCCTTTATTTGTCGCCAATTACATCGGGCTGCTTCACCCGATCTTTCACCTCGGACGTTCATTCACCTTCCTGTGTTCTTTCTTTGCTTTGTTTTTCAGAAAACTAACGTGTCTTATTTTTCCTAAAGGTGCATTTATGGACATTGTGGCAAAATGCGAGATATCCAGAGTACTCCTCCTGATGTTGCTGGAGGTGAGTGAGTCGAAAATTCTTATGTATGGGGAGTTGAGTAGAAAATCATTTAATGTCATGAATAAAACAAAACTGTAATTTCCTGTTACGAATTGTAAACATGTATTAATTTTTTTTTTAGAGTTTTACTGGTTGTGTTACTAAACTAATCAGAAATTGTGTCATTATTGTTGGTTTTTGTTCTCTTTGGCTGAAAACATCATGTTCTTGAAACAAGGCCCATTAAGAGTCATTCTTCATCTCATAGACCATCACTCTGCTCTCACATTTCAATTTTTGAAACCTGGAAATACTACCAGTCATCTAACTTAAAGAATATAATTTTTCTCTCATGGTGATGAGTCAGTTCTCTTCTCTGTACATATACAGAGACGAGGAGGACTAACTGTTCCTGTAACGGTTCTGAAAAATAACCATGGTACAATGCGTGCCACGTGTGGGGATTATTGGTGCAGCCAGTCTTTAAAGGTCCCCTTTTCCCCTCTCTCTGCAGCCCCCGCCTCAGAAGTTGCTACCTGAGCACGCCCAGACGCTGGAGAGATACGCATGGGAGTCCTTTGACCCTCACAGTCAAGGTGCACGCTCCTAAATATTCAACGTTTTCTTGAAGGACTTACTTTAGTTTGGCTCCCTGAGAGAACAGAGCATGTCTCATGAATCAACTGAGCAAGGCTTCCTTGCGTAGTTGTAAAAATGAACGTTTTCCTCCCCATTAGTGACCTTCCTGCCTGAGAACGTGTTCCTGCTCCTGCAGTCCGTGGTGGTGAGTTCCTCTATTTGAAGAAAAATGCATAAGACCGTGTCCTCACCTTCCTGTAACAGTTGGAACACTTTCACTTTTCCTGCCATGACTCAGAGGTTTAAAGTTTGTGGGCTCGTCTGTGTTTGTTTTAGCATCTCACGGTTAATAAATGACCTGAGTTTGACATGCCTGTGTACACCCGAATGGAGAGAACAGGGTGCTCGGGAAGATTGCGACCTCGACGAGCTCGTCTGAGTCTGCAGCCGTGTTTTTGTCAGCGCTGTGCGTAACAGATGTGTTTTGCAGATGGCCTGTCAGGAGAAAGACACCGAGTCCCTCAAGTCTCTCCAAACTGAGCTGTGGTGAGCGCACGCCATTTCCATCGCGGATTGCATTCTTATCGGTGTATTTATTTTCCATACTGATCACATTTTTTTTTTTTTTTTTTTTTTTTTCTTTTCCTTTTTCCTTCCACGCAGGCCGTTCCTGACAGCTGAGCAGAATCATCTCCTCCACCTGGTGGTTCAAGAGCGAATAACACCGTCTGGTCAAGGCATTTAGCACAGTCCATTTCTTACTCACTTCCTCTGGGAACAATAATTTATATCATGGAACATTCTTGCTTCTGACTGGGTCTGTTGTAGGGCCCGAAGAAGGGTTGCTTTCAAGACTTTAGGCGTCGTAACTTGCACTCAGAGAGCACTGTACCCAAAACCATGCCCTTACTCAGTCAGCTCCAAAATCAAGCTGCATTTTCTTGACGTTATGTACGTTACAGCCCAATCTGAGCCCCCCAGGCCAAGTCTATAAAACTGGATCACGTTGCGTATTTATTGTGTAAATGTCTTGCTGAATAAAAAGATACGTGAACCCTCCGAGGTTTTTTTAATGTTTTATTAGTAAATGACATGGCTTCAATTCCAATATAATTACAAACAAACATCAGAATGCATATTTCTGTTAAATGTGGGAATATAACGCCGCGATTGTCCTCCGTCCCTGGTTCACTTAATGTTCACTTGTACAAAAGTACTTTTCTCATGATAGCAGCCGACTACAGACACAAAATCAAATAAGGATACAAAAAAAACAAAACAGGATACAAAAATTAATATGGTTACATTGTACATAGACTGAGAAGGGATATACTATGCTTTAGTTGTTAGAATAATGATAAATGAATAAAATCAATTGTAATTTGATGCAATTTTGAGCTACAGGATTGTTCCACGTACTGGAAAAGGGGGGTAGCTTTGCCCACTCAGATCCACTGCAGTACAAACTGTCAGCTAAAAGATGAGAAGCCCTTTATTCTGAGCCACAGTCTTCTAAAAGGGCTTTCTCTGATGGCTTTTAACACTCTTGCATCATCATTTTGGGAACGCGTTTGGCCACTTTTTATTAACGCAAGCACACGATAGGACTGACATTACCCAGTCTGGCTTTTCAAAACGACGTCCATCTTTTTATCTCTGAGACAAATGGAAGAAAACATGTTCCTGTAAATGCGGAAACTACTCCACTAAAATACTGGCATGTTTGGTTTCAAGTCTCCAAAAGCTAAATTTAACTAGAGGACAAAAGAAAAGAGAAAAAAAAAAGTTAAGGCAACTCAGCTGAATGTGAGGGGAGGTGCATTTTTCATTGTGACAATTTAGCTCCTACGCAGTCCCGCTCTTCAAAACTAAAAACCTGTTCAATTCAAAACATTACAAATGGCTCCTGTTAGCATTCGAACAAATTCACACGTTCCGAGCCGCAGATGTAGAGCAGCTCGTCCTCAAGATGTCTGAAATCGACCTCGCCCCCTCGCCCAGTCCCCGCTTACAGAGGAACGTGGCCTCTCTCTCGCTCACTCGCTCTTCTTCCTCAGGACGAGGTAGACGACCGTTAGGAGGGCGGACAGGACGAAAGAGATCCACGCCAGGATGTAGCAGTGCCCGTACCCTCCCGTTGCCTCACCGGTGTGGAGCTCAGCTGTGTAGATGGAGGCTGCTATCATTATGCACAGGCCTGTGGGAGGGAGGGGGGAGGCGGGTGACGGACAAGACAATTAAAAAGTCATTAGCTTCCCTCTTAGGATACGAGGCTCGTGGACCCATGCAAATACTCCCACTGCCGTCGTGACTTATGGAACGGAAAAACATGGTTTTGTCAACTGATGGAAACTCATGTCATCCCATCGGCAGGCCGCTGACGTTCTGGTCATCCATTCTGATCACAGCCCACTTCAGAGCCACATTTCTCGCCTCATGATTAAAAAAATATCCAGCCTCCTGGGTCTTTATCTCACTTTAAGTTTAGCTCACGCTGCATATACTGCGCCCCGAGGATGAGGGAAGCCGAACTCATTTTCTCTTCCTCTTCGCTTTGCTATTAGAAGCTAATCACCATCGGCGCGTACGGCTTCCATTTAACTCATTGGCTGCCAAAGACGTCTATAGACGTCTTTTATGTCCCCCACGAGAGTGGCTTGGGGGACGATCTACTAAAGCTTGTCTGTAAATATCAGGCTTCTAGACAGAGTATGTAGTAACAAATTGACCCTCTAGGTGGCAGTGCCACTTTTGATGGGAGATGAGCATAGACTGTAGGCAAATAAAAAAACGTAACGGTTCGCTGAGAGAACATGTCGCCGGTGAGACGCAAGTCGAGGAAGAACGGAATAAGGTAGAAACAATTTTTTTTCCTGATGAAAGAAGAGAGTCTACTCTTTCTTTTGGTGTGTTTGGTGTTTACATAGTCATAGCACAAACTATTCTGTGGGTCTTGAAAAATCAGTCAAAATGCTCCAAAAACTCTGGCAGTCAATGAGTTAAGGAAGGAGACACTTCAGCGAATGATGCTAAGAGGTTTGGGATTCCACTTTTTTCCCTGAATTCGCCACCATTACGCGGCACGGAAACTTCAGCCGACTGGGAGGGCGCTTCAGTCTATCTGCTTATCTTTGCAGATAGACTTAAAAACCGGCCGTGTGAGTGAGCGTCAAGTTTTATTTTTTATCGTATGTGTCCGTGTGGCCCTGTGACGGACCGTCGATCTGTTGGGAGCTCCCCCCCCCCACCGCCTCTCACTCATCGGCAGCTGGGATGCGCTCCAGCCTCTCCAGCCAAACACGAATTAGCTGGAGCGGTTAGAATAAAAAAATAACGGATGGGTGGTGCTTTAATCATCCTGGCCAACTCCCCACATGACTCATGACAGCCCATGACAAGATTGTGCCTCTGATAATGATCAGCGCCAGCTGTCCACGACTGAGTTTCAGACAAGAGAAATTTCATAGAGAAGAAATCTGTTGATCCAGGAGTTTCCTTTCAGTCTGGTCGATTTGTTTGGTGCGTGTGCTTCTGGGAGCTTTTGAGCAAATTTGCTCTCCCTAAGGGGCAATGGCATGCTTGAAGCTTTTTTTCCAAACTCTTTTTTTGTCTTTAATTTATTTAAGCTTGAGGCTGTGGGACAGATCTTTAAATACATCCTCCAGACGAAAGGAGCAAGGATGAGATGCTCACTTGAAACCAGTTAGCGGCGAAATTGCGGTTAAAAAGGAAATCATGGAGTATATTTTGCATCATTTGAGTCATGAGGAGAGGCAATTTTGACCAAATCTTGTCATCTTGTGAAGGTGAATCCCCCATTTAACCGACTGTGAAGCATTTCTGTGCATAAATGACTTTAAATGCAGAATTCTCCACATACTTTGAAATACTAATTTGGCTAATGTCTAGTGTTTTGTCTCTTCTTGCCTTTACAGTGGGGCAAAAAAGTATTTAGTCAGCCACCAATTGTGCAAGTTCTCCCACTTAAAAAGATGACAGATGCCTGTCATTTTCATCATAAGTCAACCTCAACTATGAGAGACAAAATGAGGAGAAAAAATCCAGAATATCATATTGTCTGATTTTTTAAGAATTTATTTGGAAATTATGGTGGAAAATAAGTATTTGGTCACCTACAAACAAGCAAGAATTCTGGCTCTCACAGACCTGTAACTTCTTCTTTAAGAGGTTCCTCTGTCCTCCACTCGTTACCTGTATTAATGGCACGTGTTTTAACTCGTTATCAGTATAAAAAACACCTGTCCACAACCTTAAACAGTCACACTCCAAACTCCACTATGGCCAAGACCAAAGAGCTGTCGAAGGACACCAGAAACAAAGTTGTAGACCTGCACCGGGCTAGGAAGACTGAATCTCTAATCAGTAAGCAGTTAGGTGTGAAGAAATCAACAGTGGGAGCAATTATTAGATAATGGAAGACCTACAAGACCACTGATAATCTCCCTCGATCTGGGGCTCCACGCAAGATCTCACCCCGTGGGGTCAAAATGATCACAAGAACGGTGAGCAAGAATCCCAGAACCACACGGGGGGACCTAGTGAATGACCTGCTGAGAGCTGGGACCAAGGTAACAAAGCCTACCATCAGTAACACACTACGCCGCCAGGGACTCAAATCCTGCAGTGCCAGACGTGTCCCCCTGCTTAAACCAGTCCATCTCCAGGCCCGTCTGAAGTTTGCTAGAGAACATTTGGATGATCCAGAGGAGGATTGGGAGAATCTCCTATGGTCAGATGAAACCAAAATATAACTTTTTGGTAAAAACGCAACTCGTCGTGTTTGGAGGAAGAAGAATGCGGAGTTGCATCCAAAGAACACCACACCTACTGTGAAGCATGGGGGTGGAAACGTCATGCTTTGGGGCTGTTTTTCTGCAAAGGGACCAGGCTGATTGATCCGTGTGAAGGAGAGAATGAATGGGGCCATGTATTGTGATATTTTGAGTGAAAACCTCCTTCCATCAGCCAGGGCACTGAAGATGAAACGTGGCTGGGTCTTTCAGCATGACAATGATCCCAAACACACTGCCCGGCCAACAAAGGAGTGGCTTCGTAAAAAACATTTCAAGGTCCTGGAGTGGCCTAGCCAGTCTCCAGGTCTAAACCCCATAGAAAATCTTTGGAGGGAGTTGAAAGTCTGTGTTGCCCAACGACAGCCCCAAAACATCACTGCTCTAGAAGAGATCTGCACGGAGGAATGGGCCAAAATACCACAAACTGTGTGTAAGAACCTGGTGAAGACTTATAGAAAACGTTTGACCTCTGTCATTGCCAACAAAGGGTATATAACAAAGTATTGATATGGACTCTTGTTTTTGACCAAATACTTATTTTCCACCATAATTTGCAAATAAATTCATAAAAAATCAGACAATATGATCTTCTGGATTTTTTCTCCTCATTTTGTCTCTCATAGTTGAGGTTGACTTATGATGAAAATGACAGGCATCTGTCATCTTTTTAAGTGGGAGAACTTGCACAATTGGTGGCTGACTAAATACTTTTTTGCCCCACTGTATATCCAGAGGACGGTATCCCAGCCCCCTGTATGCGCACAAATCCTCTCATGCAAACATGAAAAACTCTCTCCTGTGTTTTAGTCCATCGCGCCATTACAGAATCTATGATTCCTCTGTGCTTTCAGAGTCAAATAATCATTCTAAAATGCAAGTAAATCTAAATAAAAAAGTCATAAAATCAGCGCACGCCACATTTATTTGTGATGTCCTTGTTTCGCAGATAAAATGTCGAATGTTTGGCTGAGAGATTTGTGCATCCAAGATTAACGCAAAAAAAATAAAAGAAAACACTAGCAGCAATAAACTGAAATCTGACTTCAGCTATGAGAAAACGTAGCTGTCATCGCTAACCGAAGAGGGAAAAGCGACAGAAACATCAATGGAAAGGGGAGTTACTTGATGATGATTGAAGCAAAAACGTGTTCGAAAACCTAAAACAAAAAAAAAGACTGAACTTGCTTGCGCCTGTTTGTTTTCACTCTAATATGCAAACAACGCTGTTTGGAATGCAAACATGCCCACGGCGCCCACGGGTATCGCACACAGTTTGCACCACAAAAGTAAGAAAAGGACTAAGATTCTCTTTCTTTTTTTTGTTTTTGTTTCTTTTGGAAGCCTCCGAAGTTTTGTGCTGAGAACAAGCACGCTGAATGATTCAGCTGCATGGAAATAGGAGTCTTAGACAGTTCCGCCCTTTTACATCCACACTGGACTTGCAGAGACAGTGTAGGAGTTTGTCTTTTTTGGGGGGGTAATTCAGTATAAAGGGAAGGGGAAAAAAAGTAAGTAAAAACAAGTCGGTCAAGCATTGAGAAACCATTTGTTTGTGGTTATATACAGATCAGAGGAGGGAGACACTGGACATTTGAGTCCAAAACACTTTTCCCCCGTGGCTACATATGGCGTCTGACTCGGGTTTTACTTACAGGAGAACAGCTGTAGGATGCCGGTGAAGGTGAAGCGCTGGTTTTTGGGCAGGGTGAAGAGCTGGGCCAGGAACACGAACAGGGCCAGGATGGCAAACACGCAGGCCAGCACCGAGGTGGCCTGCACCGACTGGAGGAACTCTGCGAGAGGCAGGGCGACAGATACCAGAGAAAAAACAACACTTTTAACAGCCATCGCCGCTCCCCGTCGGACCATCAACAGCGTCTGGGTTCCAAGGTCTCTGCGGATACGGCCTCCGAAAAGGTACTTTTTATCTTTTCGGGTGTTTGGAGCTTACCTCCCGAGGAGTCCTTCGGGTTAACATAGTGCCAGTCTGAATTGGTCAGCTCCCACCGGCCCCACAGGTCCGTCGACGTGGTGTCGGTGATCCACCAGGCCTGAGGAGAATTTTTTACATCAGCGTATTTATGACTCAGCGTCCATAAATATGTGTAAATTTATTTACACATAAACATGCGGGTGGCAGTTGGCTGCAGTGAGTCCTTCCTCATGCTTTAAATGCTTGGCAGAGCTCTTTGATTCAGGTGAAACGGCAGTTATTTTCGGTTGATGTGAGCCAGCCCATGCAAAAATCTGAGTGTCCAGGTGGGACCAGAAGCACCAGAAAGGGTTCTTACATTATCGATGGTGGCCACCAGAAGCAGGATGATGTCCGTGATGTGCAGAGCGACGATTCCCACCAGCATCAACATTGTGGCCCCCTGAAAAAAAACTGACAAGAATGCGGAAGGAGTGCGCATCATTATTTTATTTCCAAGCACCGGATTAGGTAACATGGGCGTTCACAGGGACAGACATATCAATGAACTTGAGATTAAACCATTGTCTCTCGAAGTTTTTTTTTCCTTTTACAGCGGCCGGTGGGAGAGAAAGAGACAAAGAGAGGAGCCCTGGGTTGCAAGTCCGAACTCGCCCCTCGGGTCTCCAAGTCGGATTTCTTTTGAAAAACGCACATCTGGAGTCAGACACGTCACAGGTCCCTGCTCAGAACTGTCGAGGGTTTTACGCCCGACATTCGCTTTGCCTCGTATTCTGCTGAGCCTGGGGGGGGGTGGGGGGGGGGGGGGGGGGGGGGCTAGGATGTATTCCCATTCCCCCGCAAAAACCGCATCCGTTCGCTTTATCTGCTCGTTTCCAACCGCTTTCTCCTGTTTTGTGCGCGCCAGAAAGGCGCGTTTGTGTGGGCATTCCCCTGTGGATGCCCCCTTCCGCCGCACACACAGGCCCTACACAAGTCAACAACTTTGAAAAGAGCGCGAGAACACGGCGGCAGAAAACACCAGGGGAAAAGCTTTTGACTTCATAAATGTCCACTGTGCAAATCTAAACTTTTCCGCGGTGGAGGAGTTGAGACAAAACTTTTCGGCGGCGCGTTTAGGCGTTTTTGCGCTCACAATTCTTGGCACGTTAGACTATAGTTACACAGTCAATAACTTTGCTATACTAAAAAAAACAAACTTTTCATTTCCATTTACAGATGTGAAAAGAAGCCTGTGATGGTTCTACAGGCTATCACATGAATAACAAGGGGTTAAGAAACGTAAAGAAGACGAACAAACGTTACCTGGAAGAGCTTTCACACACGGCGCTTTAGATATTTGGGAATGTGTAACTGCGTGGACCCACCCAGCCTCTAATTCGCTCCACACACATCTCCCTGTTTTCTCACTCCCTTCCTTCTATTTCCTCTCAGCATTAAGCCCCACCCAAAAAAGTTTCAAATGTTTTTTTTTTCCCTCTCTCAAGAGGAAACGGACTCCTGTTGCCTTTTCCAAATGTGCGTAAAAGAGGGCTTCCTGAAAGGGAGACTTTTAACTTCAGATCTTCAACTGCCTTTTGTTGCTACCTGAGTGGTGGATTTAACCCCCCCCCCCCCTGTACTTGGTTGCAGAAATAGAGCCACAGACATACTGGAACGCTGTATCTTTCATTTTCCACCCCTTTTGCCGCCTCATTATGCATATGTGGGAGCTTCTCCAAAGATGTGACATTAGAAAGTGATGTTGGCAGTAGTCTTCTGCAAACTGGGCCCCAGGGATCTTGCCCACTATTCACTAGGAGCTACGCTCTGATGGTGACATTTCATACGTGGACTGGGGGGAAAAATGGAGAGAGATTTTTGGCGTCCGTAAGCGCAGTTTGATTACAAGCGATTACAAATAAACGAAAATCCAAATAGAAGGTTTGAACAACTGGTTGGTTGTGTACGCCATTATTCTCGCACAGTAAATCACAATGGGCCGCGCAGAAATATGAGGGGCTTTTTATGTGGTACTCACTCCTCAACGCAATATCACATTTCGGCAACACAACCTGGGTTGTTGCCCCTCCGAGACATTTAAGAACGGCTTTCAAAAGCAGAGGAGAGAGATATTTATAACACATCGACAGTACCACACAGCCTTTGCCTCCCAGGGGGCTGGCATCCTCACTGTTTTGGACAACTCTGTTCATCCCATAAATGAGCCAGCTTTTTAACTTCTTCAAACTCCAGGGGCCGTTTGGAATACACCCCCCCCCCCCCACACACACACACACACACTCACAACCCTCCCTCTCCATTTACCATTCCAAACAAAGGATTTAAACACAGAGCAAATACAAAGTGGGCAGGTTCTGGGATTTAAAACCTCACTGAGCTACTGCTGCTGTATGCACAACAATATTTCTCCACATTTCACATATAGCTGAATGATGTGGCAATCAGAAGGAATAAGGAAGAAACTGGGGAAAAAATACTCAAGTATGTTCATACAACTTATTGAAAAAGAAAATGGCATGTAATTAAATCAGTTATATGTGTCAAGCCTAATTAAATTGACCGGCAGCAGGTCTATCTCGTCTTCTTATATCTCTTTCAAGCAGTTTTTTAACTTCCTCCTCTGGAACGTTCACATGTATGTTAACAAAATGCCAAGGAGGGAAGCATTTGTTGGTGCCCCTCCACCCGGAAAAGCTCACAAAATCACTTCTAAACCATTTGGAGTCCATCATTCAACAAAAGAGAATTCTCACAAGAGGAAAAACATTCAAGACTGCTGCTGTCCTCCCCTGGAGGGAAGGTACCAACAAATGAACACCCAGGTCGCACTATACAACCTTAAAAGAAACTACAAAAAACCCAAGGGGTACATCTCAGACTCCGCAGGCCGCATAGCTTGTTGAATGTTCATGTTTAGAAGAGTAAAGCTTGGCAAAGACTGAACATGTATGGTATTCTCATGGATGCCAAATCTTTTGTTTGCAAATATACATCTGAACACATAAGACTTCTGGAATATTGTCCTTTGACCAAAAAAGCTAGATTTAGAATGGATGGCACTATGATGGTGACAATCAAACACAGCATATCTGCTCAAACAATGTGGTTGTACCTTGCTCTAGTCTTTAGTAAAAGCATTTGTACAGTTACTATCCTAAACGCCTTAGATTTTTATGGGCTACACAGTCCTTCATACACTGTTGAGTGCACCGGTGCTCATAAGGCAGTGTGGCGTTCAGGGTCTTGCCCAAGGATGTTTCGACATGTGACCCAGAGTTAAAGCCACCTCAGGGCTTAGTTAACATGTTAAAGTCCATCTGATAGATCACATCTGATCTCCTGTTTTGCATTGGTGTAAATGGTCAGTTGGTCGTTATCGATCCGCTGCTGATAGACGGCGTGAGGCAGCGAGTGTGGACAGGGAATAAGTTATTGATCTGCTCTGCTCAGTCCTCAGCTGAATAGGAAGCCAGCTGCGATTTAGCCCGACACTAACAACATCTAACATATTTAGATATTAATCCCAAACACACCATCAAATCTACAGCAGAGTTCGAATAAGAAGACATACCAAGTTTTAATTGGCCCACCCAAGGCCACAACCGAGCTGAAAGAACGAACTGAGATCTTCAGAGAACTGTGCATAAGTGAGTTCCCACAAACTATAAACATAATAAAGCAACACCAGAAAGGAACTTCCAAAATTATGCCAGGGGCAAAAAACATCATTTAAGGTTATTGCTGTTGACATTGGTTCTACAAACTACTTACTGTGCTATTGGTTTCTTCTATACACAGCTTCTGCACATATACAGTTAGATGTAAGCATCTGGCAGTTTCACACCCATACATTGTCAGTTAATGTTAAGATCTGGTAAAAATTTAGTTATTCTTACATAATAATAAAAAAGATGTGTCTTTTCATATGGATTTACACACAGACTATTTATTTGTAGTAGTTATTGTTGTTTTTTAAATCTTATAATGATTTTTTTTACTGTGTTTTCATAAAGTGAAGGACCATATGCCCTAGTTTGAGACTCCATGGTAAATCCAATCCCAGTATTATGTCCTTTATGAAGTCATAGGCTGGCATTTAACTGTTTTCCTCCCTAGAGCAAATGGGATATCAATAAATAGAAAATAGGAACTATAGGTCCAGATTGATGGTGTATTTAGTTTAAGAAGCTTCCTATTTGAGTGGAATAACCCAAGTACCAGGCAAGGAAAAGTGAGAACTGTTTGAATTCTTCAAATAATGAGGAAAGGAGCTCCAATAATTATGTAGTTTGTCAGCATTGAACACAGCTCTCAGTCCTTTGAAAGACAATGATGAGTGTGAATTGACTCTGATAACAAGAGCCCTCAATTAATTTCTTTTTCTTTTTCAAATAAAACCTTGACCGAAAAAGGACTACTCAATGTCATTTCCAAGATGATTTATGTTTATGTAACATTTTG
The DNA here is from genome assembly GCA_013363375.1 of Menidia beryllina. Classification (NCBI taxonomy): domain Eukaryota; kingdom Metazoa; phylum Chordata; class Actinopteri; order Atheriniformes; family Atherinopsidae; genus Menidia; species Menidia beryllina. The sequence continues at coordinate 2,584,816 of JABUIW010000017.1, read as the reverse complement.
ATAAGACTGTGATAGTTGAATGAAATTAATTATTTTATTTCAAATCATTTTTGAACATCTGTCATTTCAGTGATGCAGGCACAGATGGCAGCCTCGTGTAAATATGGTCATTGCAGCATAGCTGTCCTTCCAAAGAGCGTTGCCAACCATGTTCCTTTAATCCAATTACATTTTCCACATGGACCAAAAAAAAGAGCAGAGGAAAAGTTCATATGAGGTGATTTTTTTCTATGTAATCAGACCATCTACATCCTTTACTCTTTCAGAGACCCAGTCCATCATTTCTTGTTAGCTCAAAGCAGAGTACATATGTAGTGAGTATTTAGCATCAAACTCAGAAGATATTTACTTTCCAAAAACAAACCCATGGATCTTTTCTTTTCTTTTTTTTTTGGGGGGTTTGCAGTTTTTGCTTTCTCCAAGGTATAAGGGGATAATAATAACCAGACTCTGTGATGGCACAGTTAGGAATGATCTTTGTATTATCTTTATATTTAAAACTTGTATATATTTCCCCATATGAGGACACTGGTTCTACCTTTCTGAAGGACACAATAAAGACATGATCAGTTAGAAACGTGTTAAATTATTTTATTTCAGATTACAGTGTCTACAATGAGGCCAGTAAGTCAAAGTTAAAAAAAAAAAGTGTCATGATGCATAGAGACAAAAATGAAATTACGCATGGTCTCAGCATGTTGGAATACTGTATCTCACATAAAAGTCAAGTAATATGTGACCTCTATTGATCATGAGACATGAATCCATCAGGATAGAAGGGGAGTTATGTAATGAGTGGATTTGAATAATGCTGTTATCCATGTAATGCTGTTATCTACAAGCTATTACCTAAAGCCAGTCGCAAAGTGACAATATGTCATTGTAACAACTTGTGTTTTCATGTAAGATTGATAGCCAACAAATAGCATCCACAAGGAGGACTTCTGCATTGTAAGACGGATGTATTTAGCCTTACAATAACTGTTTCCTTCCTCAGAACAAGTAGTGGTATTCCCTAAACAAACCAATATAAAGTTACATTTGGTAGGGGGAACAAGATTAGTATACATTGATCTTTGACTCATGTTCCATAAATTCACATAGGCCATCAATATTTGATTCTTTTGACCTGGTCTCCCTCTGCCTCTGAGTTATTCGGGTAGGACATTATATCTAAGAAGTACCTTACTTGTATTAAGTTCTTCTTGTCTTCATCAGTGTTAGTCATGCTTCTTGTTTTCTTTGGGTCAGACAACAATAATCCTCAACAGTGTTGAGGATTATTGTTGTCTGACCCAAAGAAAACAAAAAGCATGACTAAGAAGTACCTTGATTTAATTATGTCCTCAGTCCAAAGACCTCACTTCTGACTTGTCCCCACACCAAATGTAGTGGCATTGGGTAATGATGAGTATAAATCTTCTCTCATAGCTTTGTTCATGGATACTGATACAGCCCCTTGTCTTTAACATCTAATACATACCAGCCTATTTAGTTTACACCCTGAATGTGGCTGACATCCATATCTATGTCTGTGTTTGCAAATACAGGACAAGTGAGCAAAATTCTAAAAGGGTTCTTTCAGGACTGAAACGGAAGTCTTATCTCCCAAAGATTTAAGATTCAATATCGGTATCAGTTTTCTAACTTTATCCCATTTGAGCCCAGCACCAGTTGAACATCACTCACTGGATTGTAAATTCCCACTTTGAGGCCTGTCTTAGAGATCGAGCTGAGTATATTTGTGGACCGAAATTACTCAAGTTATACGTCAGTACTGTATTCAACACTGATGACAGTAAGATTATTGTCTTTTAGTTAGGAATGGTAAAAGTGGCCACTGTCATACCCTATTGTTACTGATATCGTTTCAGTTTGATATTTTGCACACAATTCCATTAATCGATTGGACAGAATGAAAAAATGATTGCTAGACTGGGGGGAAAAAAGAAACATTATTAATCAATGATGAAAAGTCTGTGGTGTGCCATGTGGATCACCAAACACAAATGTTTCCAATGGTGTGAAGACATTTCCGACAAACCCTGTGTGATACTCAGCACTGCTGACTGGGTGTTGATAGAGCAATTAGTGTAAGTCTCTGTTTTTATTGAAGTGGCGCTGAGATGGAAATCATTCGAGAGCTGTGTTATTGTCAGAGGGTGTGGGAACTGGAGGAGGCATTTCAAAGCCATTATGCATGACCCCTCGTGGTTTCTCATATCACAGTGAATAGCGAATGGATGCTGAGCGGAGCTGGTTCCCCTTGTGTGTCACAAGTGAGTCTGCAGAGTTTTCCATTCTAGTCACAACATGCATTGCTCTGCAGAACACACGGTATAATATTCATTTTCCACTGGGTGTCCAAATGAGAGGCGTTATGCAGGAGCAGCCTTATCATTTCTTTTAGGAATACATGCTGACTCCTTTGACACTAGAGTCCAGTTTTGTGTTTTATATGCAATGGACTGGAAATATATGAATAGCAAAGCCTTTTAAAAAAGAGGATACCTAATAAAGATCATGTTTATCATTGATTTATCTCTCAGGTCTCTCCCAGTTAACCTATCTCTCATTTGGCCTTATTGAATGTGCTTATTATTTCCATAAAAATAATAAAAGTGTATTCAAATATCAAAGAACAACACAGATTTATCTATCTACTGTCAAAAATATATGGCTTGTTCCTCCTGGCAAAACATGGAAAGTAAGTGGTTTCTTGGCAAACCAGATACAATACTTTCACTATCTTTCCAGAATAAATATCTATGACTTTTGTGGACTTCGATTCTGATTTCCAAGCACTGCATAATTGCTACCGAGCCGCTATAATGAAATACAATACGCAAGACAGAGCCTTCCCACCACAGAGGGTACTTTCATTTAGGCTTTTGTTCTTATGCATTTTTTTTGTTGTTGATTAAGATGCCCACTAAAATAAATAAATGAATAGTTTCCTGATCAGCTGAAGTGTTGATTATTGATTGAAAGTGATAGATTTCAGCTGCACAATGCAAGCACTGTCAACTCACAGCAAAGGGGTTTTGTGTTTTCAGTCAGTATACTTATGAAGTGGGACTATATGTAGTGAGACTCTGAGAACCTCAGGTAGAGGTATTCTGCTGGTGCCCAGAGTCAGAACCAAACATTTCATTTCACTTCATTTCAGTTTTATGCTCCTAAAATCTGGAGCAGTCTCTTTTTTTTGTTTTGTTTTTTTACCTAGTCCTGTTCAGCATTATGGCAGCAGAACTGAAATCTGAGTACTGTGCTATGCTGTGCTATGCTGAAAATTGCTTTTCCAAGGGAGGCTTTGTTAGTGAGAAGCCCCCCTTGATTACCCAAAGCTGCTTTATTTTTTTATTTTTGTTACAGAACTTACATGTGTCCAATAACGCCAAACCTAACAGGGGGACAGGGAAGAAAGAAGAGCAGTGGAAAGAAGAGAGATCCTTTAGACGGAAAGAGAAAGGGAAAAAAAGAAAGAAAGACAATAAGACCATACAACCAGCTGCTATGTCTGTAAAAAGGACACTGATCCTTGTGGGCAATCCGGGTGGAGAACCTATTGGAGCTCCTGCGAAAGGACACAGGGAAGACAAAAGAACAAATAAGCAACAACACTGGTAGCAGAAACATAAGTGAACTTCTCAGAATTGTGCTGCAACTGTACAGAAGGAGGCCTAAGGAGGTTTTTGTCTGGGTATCTGACTGTGTTGGTGTGTGTGTGTGTGTGTGTGTGTGTGTGTGTGTGTGTGTGCACAGATTCCAGGAAGACAACCACAGAGATGACCGGGCACCAGCCCAGAAGAGCCACCACCACCATAGGGCAGCGGCCCCCCAGGAACCGTAAGCGACAGCAAACCAGCCCATCCCCTTCCCCCATACACAGGGCGAGAACTGGAACCCAGGCGAGACAGTTTTTAATATGATTACACTTCAGGTTTGCTTTGCCTCTTTCAAAAGATAGCCATTTCCCATTAAACACTATCTCACTTTACAACAAGGAAAAATCCATCATGACAGATGTCTAGGACTTAAGTTCAAGGGGTTAGGGTTAGGGTTATGGTTTTCAGGCACCCGAACTAACAAAATGTCCATCCTGAGGCCCCAATTCGATAACCAAGATACTCCAAACACTATCACACTCACTTGTCTCCTTTTCTTACCCTTCTCATGAATAGGACCAGCAAAAACTGGCATGTCGCTTTTATTATCATCATCCTCACTAGACTCATGATATATCCAGGACTTTCCAAAAGAAAGTCGCTTAATTTTTGCTTCCCTACCTGTCAAACGACGGACAAATAAGACCAAAACTGAGCACAATGACAGCAAAATAGCGGCCCACCGTGTGTCTAATTTCCTCTCCATTTTTTTTTCCTTTTTGCGGACTAGCAATCCCCGCGTTTTGATTGGCTCGTTCTTCCAATAACTGTTAATCAGCGGCCTCCGTTTCAGGTGTACCAGTCCGCGCCCTCTGACAGGAAAGCGTCCCGCAGGAAGCGATGTCTTTTAATATCCAAATAGCCAAACGTTTATTGTTATTTGTGATAACCGCTCATTTTTACTCGTTTATGTTTTGCAGCTCAAAAAGTTTAACAACTAGGCCTAATGTTTTGGCGAATTACCGAGTAGAGGAATCGGCGACGACTATGTGGGACGACAGACAAGGGAAGCACCGAACGCAGGGCCAGCAACCGGCGGCCGAGCATGTTACTGATGGCTCCTCTCCCCGAAAAGACACTCAGTTAGGCCCCCCACTTCGGCACGACCTTCCCGGAGATTTCCTCGCACTTATTAGTGACTTAAAGCTCGACGAGGTACACGCTACACTGAACGGTTCGTTTTGGACACCTGGTAATGTCAGCGTGGGACATGGGTCTCCGGCTCGGGACTCTGATGAGGGGTACCAGGCAGACTTTACAGGTAATGAAGTTCAAACATCTTTATTTCTAAGTTTTGTTCACAGGTTTAGGGTTTTATCTTTCTGTATTACATAATTTGTTATTTTTTTACAAATAAAAAAGCTCTATAAGACATGTATCACTGTCTTAAATTATTGTATTGAGATTTAAATGAAAAAAAGCATAGTTCCTGAACCAGACTGGGTTGGTGGTCAGATGCATCTAAACACAAGATGAATGCATATATATATTTTTTCCTCCCCCTTTTAGGTTATCTTGAAGTTCAGGGGGAGGTTTCTTACCCCAGGTCATATATATTTATGAAGCCTTTGGTGAAGTGCGTTGAGAACGTCATGATCTTCACGGCTTCCGGCCAAGGACTGACACACCTGTTAGTAGACAGAGGTAAGGTCACCCTTAGGAATGAGGAATGTTGGAGTGTAATTTGATGTTTGAGCAAATAACAGAAAGGCTTGTGTTTCAGACCATTTCTGAAAGTTGTATCTGTTTAGTCCTCTTTATTTCCAGTCATTTAGCTACTGATTTTATTTTTTTAAGGTGTTCAATTATTTAAAGAATGTTCAAAGCTTTGTATGTCTATAGATTGCTTGATTTGTGGGTTTTTTTGTAAAAATTATCTAAATCCTCACAGTTTAGAATAATAAACTGAAGTTTTGTCTTGACAGGGAGAGCCTCTCCCATCTCCATTTTACAGTTGCCTGCATATTGTGGTTACATGGTAAAGGCAACATGGAACAACTTGGAGATTATGGTGCCTTATGATGGATGCTACATCACCCATGAGGTATCTGCAGATGTAATATACAAGTATATATATATATATAATTTCCGATAGCCCCAACATGTCTTTTATTTATTAAAATTTGTCAGAATGGCAGTTATGTGCTGCATATGGTGTGGATGGGCAGCCCGTTGAAGCTGTCTTGCCCCATGATGCGCACGGAATTTCCTTTGTTGTCACCACCCTCAACGTCAGTCTTCTGCTCCCCGTATGGCATGGCAGTACAGTTACATGGGCAGATACGCGATCCACCAGAGCTGAGAGTCCTCGGTAAGTTTCACTGATGTTTACAGCGTGGACTAATTGTCAAGCCATCTACATAAGTCTGAGTGGGAATAGGCTCTGTTATATTTTACATGTTTCTTTTGTTCAAGTTTTGATTTCTTGTCTGAGTTCTACGTTAACACACTAACAATTACATTTTAATTTATTTGTTTTTCATTTAAAACTTATTGCAGTGCCTTTCTTTTAAGCAAAAAAAAAACTTTGTTCCAAATGAAATTATAAAAGATTATATTCCTAATATTCTGACTTAGGATAATTATAAGTACTTTCATGCTTCTAAAATAAATGGGGCCCTCTTTGCACCACCCTGCAAAGAGGGCTGTAAAACTGAATTGGACTTTGATTTGACAAACCATTCAACTATAATTTATATAAAGCCTGCAAGAAGGAACTTAATATCTTCTAGCATATTAAACAAAGCTTGTACACTTCTTTAAGCTACAGATTTTTGTATTTATTTTGAGTTGCAGGTATTCATTGAATGCAAGAAATCTCTTTAAGAATAAACAGACAAAATTATGTAAATTACCCTTTTTATGCCATCATTCACTTGTATAAATGCAAACAAATGGAACAAGTTTTAGCTTTTTTTTTTTAAGATGGTCTTTCAGAGAGATTTTCTTAAATAGAAATATGATGCCTAATATGGGGGGAAATTCAGGATCACAGCTGGAAGAGATTAGTTGTAATTGAAGCTCAAAGAAAATTGGAAAATAAAGATACCAATGATGAAGCCCTTCATTTTCTTTTTTTAAACCTGAAATACAAAGTACCTGAACTAATGGTTAACAGTGACAATGACAATAATCAAAAGTTGGAATTTTAGGAGTGGATTTGTGAACCTATACTCCTCTTGCTGTATATGGGGCTTCATTTCCAAGCTTCATGTGGGATTCATATATACTGTATATTAAGTCATTCCTTAGTTACATTTTGACTCCAAAAACGCCAGTCTTTTTAAACCTTTACTTTTATAGATGAAGTGTTCTTTCAATTAGAAATGGTGAGGAAAAAAATCATTGTATATTTAGACGGTCATATATTACTCCTAAGATGCTAGACTGAGCATTTTTGACCAGATCAGAATGACATGTTTTTACTCTATTTTTTATTTATTTATTTATTTTCTTTTTCCAGTGAATGGAGCTTGGAGCCCGTTTGTATCTGACCTATGTGCACTCCAGACTGAGTCCCAGTCAAAGAACATCATATTTGTCATTTCCTTCAACGCTCCTTGTATCACTGTTGACGTAAGTTCTCTTATGTGGAAAGGTCATTGCAGCAGGTTGGTGGCTTTAACAAGTTTTTTTTTTCTCTCTTTGACAGAATGGACTTCAACTCAAGATTATACTAAATGATCAAGAATATGATCTATCCTGCCCAGTCTTTCCTCAGCTAAGCCATAAACACTCTCAGCATCAGCTGCCTACTTCTTTGCCCAGTTACCCTTTGTTAACCCTCATTACAGATCCCACCCGTACTGTACCTTCGCCCCCTCTTTCTTCTCCACCCAAAACTCAAAATCAGCAGCAGACTGCCCATATTCCCAACCATCATTATTACACCTACCCTGGCCTCCAGTACCACCACCTACCCATGGTCTACCCTCCTGTCCCACAATTCTCTCATCCACTTCAGCCAACCATTAAAGTCCCTCAACGGCCCCAGCAATCGTCCCAGCACCCATCAGGACCCGACATGTCGGGCCACTATTTTAACGGTCACCCACAATATCCTTATCTTATACCGAGGGATCATTTTCACCATCAAGTTCCTAAATTATCCACTGGCTCTTCTCAATATGAACCCCACCCTCTACACTCCTACGGTGCATTGGCTCCAACAATGCAAGAAAAGCCTAGACCTCTAGCAAGTTATCAACCTGCGCTCGCAACGGCACCAACAACCAAAGCGCCTTCTCCTTTCCCTTCTCCTTCTCCATTAAAACAGCCCACACATCCACAGCATCAAACCAGTCCGCTTAAGCCACAGCTGTCTTATTATGCTCAGTGGCTAGCTTCCCACCCAGCTTTACACCCTTCTGCTTCATTTGGTATCCCCACAGCCACTACCAGAGGCAGCTCCACATATCCATCCAACCAGTTTTATGACAAACGTCCCCCTTACTTTCCACCGCCTAAACATCTACCACCTGCCAAAGGAAAGCCCCAGAAACCACACGCACCACAAAGCACGTGCCCGTCATCCAGTGACCCCTCATGTGGCTATCATCACATTTTCCAGCCACAAGACAATGATCGGCCCCATCCTTCATTGCCCAGCTCCGTGGATAGTAACCACCCAAAGATGGAAATTCTTTCCGCCACCACTTCCCCACCTTGGCTCACTCCACACACTCCATCTCTCCAGTGTCTGAAGGGAAGACTGGTTGTCTTCCTGCCTTTTGCTGACCCAGCGTCCATCCAGGTCAGAGGTCAGTAGCTATGCAATCTAAAAAAAAGGTTTTTAGGTTTAAAAGATGTATTTTTAGGGAAAGTGTTATAGCTGGAACTTTGCATCCATTTTTTTTATTCCTTCATTAACACACAAGGTAATGCTACGTGCACCCAAAATTGCAATATTTCAGCTTGATACTCAACACTGTTCTAGTGTTACTGTCGGTTGAACTGTTGGCAGCTTTTATAATTGTTTTTGGAGACCTTTCTGGTTAATTCTGAAATACTTCAAAGATTTAGTAATTTACTCCGCTGATGTGTAAAAAATCATATCTGAAACACAGTTGCACACAGAGCCCTCCAACATACTTTAGGCTGTTGTTCCTTTTTATTAAGGGACACTTTATTAAATGCCTCATAAGGCATAACCAAATATTTTCATTTGACTTAAAATGATATAAATGAGCTTTAATAGGAAATGCTGAATACTACCCAAACTTTCAAAGGATACTGCATAATTTATTTCCCCATGAAGCTATAATTGCAAGTTGAAGTATAAACTGTTCAGCTTATCTTCAACTTATAGAAACTTTCCCACTGGCCATTTTTTATTTTAAACATTAGTTTGATGCATTTCTCAAGGACACTTTTTCTGAGTAAGTTGAACCATTTTAAAATGTATAGGTTTTTATATTGCTGTGAAAGATCTAACACTAATGCTTTTAATGTTTGTAATCTTCTTTAACCTTAGAACACCTAAAGAAATGGATGCTCCTGTCCAGTGTGTCTGAACTTTGCGGTTACATGGTACAGATTGTTGCCGGGTATGGGGTGATCCTCTACTCTCCCCTGCCTGCCTGCCACAGCCAGTTTGAAGTGAGACTTCCCTGGTGTTTTTTTCCATGCCACTGAGTTTCTTTGGTCATACAAATGTTTACATTCCTTAAATCGTGCTCCATTAACAATAAGAGGCAAAGGTGCAACTTTCGAGGCAGGGTGGTGTCTTTTTCTTTTTTGTTTGTGCTACTCAGATGGTGTAAAACGCAATGACTTTGGTGTGTCAGCCTTTTTTTTAATTTTTTTCAATTTTAAATTTTTTTTTTAAACGTATTAAGAAACCATGCCTGGGTGCTTATGCTGTTTGATTTTCTTTCCTCTGTTAGCCCCCATCAACCATTTCCTTACACATAAGGTATTGGGACCTTTCCATCTGGCAGAATAGGACCTGGGACCTGCGTTGCCCATATCAAAGTGTGCCTGAAACTCAAGCACCAGCCATTCCCTCAACTATTCCGCCACCACCAAGCACAACCAAGGACGAGAGCAGCCAGTTTGTCATGAGGACTGAAGTCCTTTGCACGCCCCAGCAGATGAATGTAGTTCTCCCCCCTGGTCCCATTTCAGAAATAGCAATTAAGGGTGAGTGCCTGCTTCTCTGTGCTGGTTTATACGTTCCAGGTCGATATGTATGCAAAGAGCTCTGATGGCTCAGCGACTGATATAGAATGAAAGGGGTAGGAAGTGGACTTGGCTTTTGATATCACTGGAGAAATTCTTCTCGGTCTTCAAAATGTACAGCTGTAATTGCGTATCCCCAGATTGTTCAAAGAACATTTTTATCCAACATGTGACTCCTCCCTCAGATATCAAGGGGAACCAGGTGAATCTCCTTGAAGCATCGGAAGACTGTGGTTATCATGCAGAGGTGGCCAACGATGGCAAAATCCATCTGACTCTGCAGCTCCATTCACACTGTCAGATGAGTGTGCAAGCAAGTATTGACTTCCAATTCAGCTAGGAGCTCACCTTTTGTTTTATGTGCCTATTAACTCCTACATTAATATTTTCCTCCCAAGGGTACCACCTACATCATTACTGTCATCTACATGACAGAAAGTGGAAGAAAGGAGGCTCATGTTTCCTGTCCACTTGTGATTCCGAGGTCTGGCAATGGTAAACACTTTTAAAAAAATAAATATTGGTTCTCTTCTCTGAAAAGCTTTTCAATTTGCCAGAAGCTGTTTTGTGGAGTTCCGAGTTATTTTAACTGTGCCTCTGACATTTTTCACGCTGCCCCTCAGAGTGCGACCTTCATAGCGAATACCGTCTCCCCTGTGGATCTGGCTCTGTGTCCCAGACAGAGTGCCTCTCCATGGGCTGCTGCTTCAACAAGCACCCCCCAACCTGCCACTACCCGATGGATGGTGAGCCGCACTTGGTGTCCCTATTGGCATTTTCACACTTCTTGGTTAAATACAGTTGAGTGGTTGTGAGTGAAGAAATATAGGGGCTACAGCTGCCGAATGGTGAAATAAGCATATTCACAGCCAGCACAGTGTGATTGAAGAGGCTCGAAGAAACCTTGGGTCTCATTATCAATTGCCTCCTGAGCTTTCTGACCTTTTGTTCATCTGACCTTTTCATGACTGTGTGTATCCATGTATGTGTGTGTTTGTGTCCCCCTCCAGAGTGCACTATTGACCGCCGCATGATCTTCTACGTGCCCGCCTCCCTTACAGACCCCCCACTTTCCCCTGCTCTACTTGTTACTGCCAACAATTCAACCTGCACACCTGAAAAAGTGACCTCTGACTACGCCTTGTTCAATATCCCAATGGATGGCTGTGGGACACGCAGAGTGGTGAGTTTAACCTATTTTAAATGTCATAAATACTACAAAATTGAGTGGGATTCACAACAAAATGTGAATGTGTTTTTCTCCTTGCTCTTCAAGTGCATCAATGATTAAGAGTAGAAGTGAGAATATTGAATTGTTTATATTGCATAGCTTATAGGACACATTACTAGAAGTTGCTGTTATTACCTTTTATGATGACAATCTTACAATCTTGTTTCTTTTTGAAAAGCAAAAAGTCTTGTGTTCAGTCACAAAGCACAGTTAATTATTTATCTGCTCTACCTTTTAACAACTGTGGTCCATAATTGGGTCCTAAAACCTTCTGGCAGCTTCATTCGCCCATCTGCTGATGTCTGCAAATTATTTTTGCATTGGTAGATATTAGGAAGATTTTCTCTGTGTGGGGTTCATTGTAGGTCAGTTTGAATTGGTCCATCATTTCCCTCTCTGTTGTACTGTATGTTTGAGCCTCAAATTCTGCTTTTGGCAAAAAAGTGTGTTTTTCTAAAAGGTTTGGATGTCCTAATTTTTCATATTTCCAGTGATGCATTAAATGCCAACAGTGCCAAGAGGCAGTAAAGCAGCACAACGGCATGGAAGCCGTTCCCTCTTTTTATTCTGAAGATATTGACTTCATGTCTCTATAAATAGACTGGCTCCCTTGCATTTTCCAAAAAATCTTGGTTTTCTTTGTCTACACTGTTAATTGGAGAAGAACTCAAGCATTCAGTCACTTTTGTTGTAAGGCTGAACAGAGCCAATGTCAGAGATGGAATTTGGCCCATGTCTCTACGGGATGGGAGGGGATCAATTTATAGACCAAATTATGTGTAACTGCACAATGATGGCTGACAGGTGCTGAGCCTGAAGATGTTCATATCGGGCTTTATTTGGGCCAATTACCTCATGGACCAACAAAACAGAAAAATAAAAAATAGCTGCTTGTTGTGCTTAAAATGGACAGTTTGACAGCCAATTTTGAAATTATATATATATATTTTTTATTTAACATACTGTAAGGGGCATGTGGTTCATTTTAGATTTGTCATCCTTGTGGCCATGGTGTTACTAGTGCCTTCAGTTACTTATAGGTTAAGCCCTGAGGTGGGCTGATTTAAAAGGAATAATTTGACCCTCAGCAAACAATCTATGGGCCTTTTTTATTTGGATGAAGAGTTTTATTTAAGACTTGTATAAAGTCATTAAGCTTTTGGGGATAAGATAAGTAGCCTCAATTTTGCTACTTCTGTATCGGTGATGGTGGTATCCCCACTGGGTAACCTTTTCTTTTCCCAAGACTTGACAAAAGTCGGCCCCCCCTATTGACTTTACATCTTTTCTCTTAGAAAAACTACATCCCCTAAAACAAAATGTCACCTGATTAGGCCCAAGTAATCTACAAGATTTTAGGAAGATTAGTCATTTTTAACAACTCGGCAAGTAAGAACAGTGACTGAAACCTGCATTCAAATGTAGAATATAACTACTGTGATGCTCTTTATGATTACAAATCTGAACCTGTTGGAGTGTTTAATTGGAACAATCAAAGTATCTCTTTCGTATGTGACTATATTGGGACTCTATCAGATACAAGAATCCATCAGCTGCTGCATGGATTGACAGTGGGTTAGCAATGCATTAACTTGTTACAGAACGAATCCATGTTCAAGGACACAGCTGTACTGCAGAATCTGTAAATGCTTTGCATTAGTCAGAACCATTGGCTTGTTCAAGCTGAGTGAATCCAATGCTTATGTAATACTGTGGCAGTGCTCAGTTCATATGTTCAATTGGAGGGAACAGTTACTTTATCAATTTGATCAAATGGTTTTATCAATTTCTTTTGAAGTTATCCTATTTAACTTATGTTACATTTCTATTGTGCATGGTGTGGTTTCTACTTAGATTTTCCTGTTTTGGTCATTTACAACCACAAGTAATGAAACGAATACCCCCTCACTAATACTTGTTTTTATTATTTTCTGGAACTTGAGAGAATCTGGTCTCTTCTCCAATTATGGGAGCTTCTTTATCCACTTATGCCACCTTCTAAAAGAAAAAATCTAAATGAAAAAACTGCTCAGCACCTACATGAAAATTTTAGAATACAATCATTTCCTATCACCTATATTGTTCAAGGCCTCAGCATACAAACTTGCATGTCTTCTTCTGTCCCGACAGGTGGTGGGGAAGACAGTCGTATATATGGTGGAGATCACCAACATGATACATGCAGTGAGCCTCAACTACGGCACCATCACAAGGGATACTCCTGTCAGGTCGGCTCATGTTCCTCCTATTGAGACACCCGCAGTGTTCACAGCAAGCACTTGCATTGTCAAAACTCAAACAGAGATGGGCCTAATATGGGAGTTTATTCTGAGTCCTTGAATTTGATATTTTACATGTATTAATGCATTTACAGATGCTTTTATCCAAAGCGGCTTACAAAAAGAGGGTTTAAAATTAAACTACAACTCCAGTTACACACTAACCTTTCCTTGAGTGCAATATGCTAGAAGAGGTTTTAACATTAAGGATTTAACATTCAACTATAATATAGACTACACAGGTTCCATACATTGAGTGCTATATGCTATTAGGAAATAAGTGCATTTAGAGCTTTCAGGACAAAAGATACTCTCGGAAGAGCTGGGTCTTCAAGGATTTCTTGAAGGAGGAAATATGATCTGATGCTCTGATAGTGCTTGTAAGGTCGTCCCACCAGCGTGGAACTGCAGATGAGAAGAGTGGATATTGACCTGTAAGGGGCGTTAGCTGTGTTAGTAGTTGCTCCTTGGAGGAACGGAGTGGGCGAGCGGTGACATAGGGCTTAAAGAGGGCGTTGAGGTAGATGGGTGTAGATCCATCAAATTCTCTGTTGGCCAGCATCAGTGATTTAATATTGCTTGAGCTTTATTGTATGCCGTCATATTTTTATTTTCAATATGGTATGTTAACCAGGACTAATGCAGCTGATTGTTCTACAGAAAGCCTTTTATGCCCACTGAACTATCTGACAAAGCGAATTCCAAGGTAATGAACTAAAAGTGGAAATAAATGGTTGAGATTCACAGGTGGAAAGGGTTGGACTATTCAGAAACATCCACAAACGGCTGTTCACTGAATCATGTATATCGCTGGCAAAACAAATGTGAATCTGCTCACAACAGATGCTCTTCTCCTGAACTGTTTCCAGTGCACACTGAGGGAGTACTGAAGCCATGAGGAAGCAGAGCATCTGTTAAGTTTGTGTTTTGTTGTTTTTCAATGCAGGATCAACTGCATTAGAAAGATGATAGTTGGTCCGTTCAAGGCTGAAGTGAAAGGCTACTCTGGTGAAAGTCGAGCTATTTTAGAGCTTTAGCCAAAAGAATGAAAGCAGAAAAGGCAGTTAATTGTATTACAAAGTCACTGGAGCTTTTATCTCTTCCTCCCCTTTCATTTTCAGGCTGCTGGTTGAGTGCAGGTACGTGCCAGGAACGGCGTTGAGTGTGAGTTACATGGTTAAAACTCCCTCCTTGGGTCCAGAGATTCACACTCAAGGTGTGTTTGGAGTCCAACTTAGAATTGCCAAAGGTAAATTATCTTAATTCAGCATAAATCCCTTTTTTTTTAATATCCAATTAATATATTTAGATCAAATTTAGATTTTTGATGGAGGGGTGACAAATCTGATAATGGTAATATTCATTATAGGCACCAGATTATGAAGCACTGTGTATTTGTATTTCTGGTCTAAAATTCCTGTCTCTTATTAGATGCTCGCTACAGCAGCTACTACCCACAGTATCACCAGCCTCTGCATATGTTGCTGGGGAAACCTCTCCATCTGGAAGTACGGCTCCTCAACTCCCCAGATCCCAGTTTGGTTCTGCTGGTGCACTTCTGTGTTGCCTACCCCCGCTCCGGAAAAGCTGTGTGGGTGCTGCTTTACAACGGGTATGGTAGAACATCTCCTTTGTGAACAGAGTATGTTTGCTGAATCCAGCAACGTGGCTAATGAAATGCCCTTTTTCTGTACACACCTGTTCAGATTGACTGCGGTCACCCACTTATTGAATAAGTTAATGAATGTGATATTACTGTGTGTAGGTGTCCTAACCCCTTGGATCCAGAACCATCAAAGGCAGTTTTGTCTTACCCCAAAGGACCTGCTCCTCAGAGTCAGACCCGCCGCTTCACCGTCAGCACCTTCCAGTTTCTGCCTGACGGTGAATTCCAGGACACAGATGAAGAGGTAGAGCAGGATGGCAACAAGGCCCTTAGCTGTTTGACACTTGGAAAGGTTTTAAAGTAGTTCTGTAGTATTTTTTACTCAAAGCGTTATGGAAACATAATCCATTCTAAAAACGTGTATCTCTCAATAACTTGAGCTGTAACACTTCTTTAAATTGCTCCTCTATTTATCCATATAAAAACTTTTTCAGCCTAAGTTGCCGATAAGACACGATGCAACAAAATTTAAGAAGAAAGTGCAGTTTGTGGATTAAGATCTGAATGGGTTTTACCCACATTAAAATTATTCAGTTCTTTAGTAAGTTTAAAGGGCGGAATTTAGGTAAAGTATGTTATGTTGCAACCCATATCCCATTGTTATGAGTTGTAAAATGTGAATTTTTAACAAGACTACTAAGTGCCTTACACGCTTAAACAGGGCTGCAGAAACGTAAGGCAATGTAACTACTTTTATTTAGATCCAGTTCTTCTGATAATTTATGACGAAGCATGTGCAGAGGCCAGTTTGTAAGCTTAAGATTCGAACCACTGGCCTGCAGCTGTTGTCACAGTAACTACACTCAGGAGACACTACATGAATTCCTGTGTTGCTTGTGCCTCCCTCTCAGATCTACTTCATGTGTTCAACTGAAATCTGCTCGCCACACAATGGGCCTTGTGTTGAAGGATGCTTTGCCCACTGACGGTGAGGAAACCAAGTTATCTATCGAATCATTGACAACGCTGT
This sequence comes from Menidia beryllina, assembly GCA_013363375.1. Lineage (NCBI taxonomy): Eukaryota > Metazoa > Chordata > Actinopteri > Atheriniformes > Atherinopsidae > Menidia > Menidia beryllina. Next base: position 2,568,822 of record JABUIW010000017.1, on the reverse strand, counting down.
CAGGAGCTCTGGTAGGAGCTATAAAAACCCTCACTAATGGTTCTCATTACCACCCTCCTACTCAGTGAAAACAGCCTGAGAGTCGTCAGTAGCTACATTTCCATATGACAGCAGGACAATGTTTAAATAATGAGGGCTGAATAATTTATTAAGACTGATCCATTTCCAGTTTTCTTAGTTGTGACATGGAGGATGCTTGAAGTTTATCCAGATAATTTGGTAAGTTCAGCAGATATGTGAAACTACTTATCACAGATTGTCTATTCTGACATTTTCTTTTCCTGGCTTCAGATCCCTCATTTAACCACCAATAAAAGCTCTTCAGTATCATTGTTGGTGTTTGTGTTCCTAACTCTGGAGCCAGGTGGCATTGAAAAGAAAAAAGAAATGGCTCTTTGGAGACATGTGACCATTGTGGTCAAATCTGAACTGCAATGTTTTCCATTTGTTATCCTCTAACCAAAACTAAATATACACTCCAGCTTGATAACTTGAGTGGTGTTGAGGGAAGGAAAAATGTCTGAGCAATGCCTTGTAATCCATTGTTGCATTGCCATGCAACCCCCGCTTTTTGTTTTAAGGTAATTAAGCACATTAAATGCTGTACCCTTTGAAAAATATTTCATTCAAATAGCCTGAGGGGGCTGGATCTCAACTTCCAAGCAACAGATCTCCAATCTGTGTGTCGTTAGTCACACGTGGGGTGTTGTCAACAACTTGCATGAAATATGGGGGACAGCTGTAGGCAGCTGTTTTCTAACGTGTGAGCACACAAAGCAATGACCTGACTGAAAGCAGCAACTGAACTATCCATATTGAGCAGCAGTTCTTCCTAGGTTTGACTAGAATAAAATGAAGTCCAACAGTAGGTGCACGTCCATATTGGAGAATTGAATCTGTCCCCCCCCCCTTCCCTCCCCAATCTTCACTCACTAAATCACAAAGCAGCAATACGCAGGCTATGCCACAACATTCTGATACTATACGTTCTAGTTTTCATTGCGCCGATCCAGATTATTGATATGTGCCATGTTTACATTGTCAGGCAGGGAAGCTATTAAAACATCACACAATGCACATATAGGAACATAGTTTGTGGTGTCTAAATATTACCTTCTGTGCAATTTCACTGTTGCTTTTTATAGTCAAAATGCAGAGAACTAACTTGTTCTGCCTTCATTTCATAGGCAGTTTAGCACAGAAATCAGAATCTTTTTGTCAGCGTTCAGCATTCCCACCTCTGATGGGACTGGCCAGCACTTTTCCCCTGGACTGGAAATGTTGGACAGCTTTAGGCCTGAGAAATTGTTCCGAGTTGGAATAAGCCCATCAAATTATTTCAGAAGAGCAAACGGTCTCATGACAATGCAACTCGGCATCTCCAAGAGAATGTTTACAATAAAGACTTCTGGCCCACAGACTCGAGGTGAGAGTCCATGTACGTGTAAGTGGACAATGGACTGCAGGAAATGAGGACTCTGCTCAAACTTCATGGAGATATCTTTGTCTCACCCTGTAATTTGTGGGCAGCAGATGTTCTGCGATAATGTGCACATACAACTGTCACTTTTGTTTGAGCTAAAAATGGCAGAGTAATTGTTGTTTATAATCTGGACTGGCCAAAAGAAAATGGGAATATTTGGGGGGAGGGTTTCCAGGCTGTTCTGCATATCTGCTGCTATCCATAAAGAATGTTGGCATCTAGTTTACATTTATAGTTTTTTTTTCAAAGGTACAGCTTAACCCCACAATTAACATATATACTTTATTTCTCATTTAGCTATATACACTGAGGATGTTTGTTTACTAACTGCATCAGATCTACCCTTTTGAGGACTTGGTTCCTATTATAATATGAAGGGGCATACATACCTAGAACTATGGCCCTAATTACTTTTTTTTTATTTTTTAAAAAAGGATAATCCTCAAACTTCCTTATGAAGAAATTATTAAAGGGCCTTGCCCGTGTAATTGGATGTAATTACACTCGGCGTGCTTAACAAATAGGCATTTTAACTACCCGTTTCTCACGGTACCCTTTGACCACTGGGTGTCATCCAAGCAATAAAAATGCCAGCGGAACACGAGAAGCTTCATGCTGCATGACTCACAGCTGGGCTTGTGTGAAGACCTTGGCCTGGGCATTGGTTGTGTAACGAGTCAGGCACGAAAACCTCGCAGAGGAGACCGCTCCTTTAATACGGAGCCCTGTAATGTGCGACGAGGTCCATAGAAAACTGGAGGTGTGTGTTTAGAAAACTGAGCGCCAGTTGAGATTTAAGGAGGCTACAAAAAAAAGGAAAAGAATGAGGCGGGGGAGGAGGTGGGGGGGTTCATGTAATAGGGTTTGAGGGGTGGATGTGGTCAGTAAAGAAGCATGGCAGTCTCTAAGGGCTATCCCCTCTTCCCCTTCTCAAACACACGCACCGCGTCCACACACCCCCCCTCCGTGAAATGGATGGAAGCACTGCGGCACGCTGCGTGTATTCGCAGGCTGCATGGCTGCCTGGCTCAGCGTTCAAAGGCAGAGCGGAAGATAGGAGGAGGGGAATGACTACAGCAAGAGTGGGAGGAGGAGGGGGAGGGAGGGAGGGAGGACAGTTTCCTTTCTGTAACACACACGCTACACGAACACACCGCCGGGAAAACGGAGAGAGGGAAGAAAATAATAACCGAGAGAGGGAGAAGGAAACACCGCAGCCCCCGAGTCCGTCCGTCCGTCCGTCCATCCGTCCGTCCTTTTCCCATGTTTTTTTTCTTTTTTTTTTAGGGGGGAAGCGTTTTTTCCTTTGAACGCATACTTGCGGACTAACATGGGAAGCAAGAGCTCCTGAGGAGGATTGACTTTCAGTGAACCTCTTCTCTGTGGTTCAAGCCTGTGGCTAATAGGGGAAAAAGGCGACAGGGAAGACATGTTGAGGGGGTTTTCGTCTTGAGGTTGCGGTAGGGTTTTGGATGTTGCGCTTTTGAAACACTCGGCTCTCGCAGTGAGGGGAAAAAAACAGGGCAAATGGAAACTGAGCGGTAGACTGAGCTCAGGAGCCATTGTTGGGATCGGTGTGCAATTGGTTTTGTTATGATCCGAAATAACGCAGGCCTCTAAGGCAACCCAGCAGTAAATACATACACGGTCAACAGACGTTGAGCTATTTAGCTTGAGATCGAATTGACAATCCTGTTTTCTATTTTCTGGGGCATTTTTTTCCCCTCCGTGTTCTTGAGTGAAGGGGAAGCGGCGTTCATGAGCTAATTGTTGTGGAAGGACATTTCTAAACCGGGGAGCGAAAACATTTATAGATAGACCAACTCTTTTGGTAAGGGGTTATACAAAGGCCCAGTTTAAGAAAAAAACAGTGACGGTAACTTGGCATATAAAAATCCTTTTAGAAAAATCCTCCACCGGCTTGCTTTAAGTTTCTAGGTGCAGGATAATTAGCCCCCCACTTTAGCTAATAAAAAAGGGAACAAGAGACGATTTTTAAATGTTAATGTCGACCGACGTCGCCTCCATCATGCTGCCCGTGTCCCGGGCTCTCATAGACCGGGACAGAGAGCTGGAGACCATGGCCGGGGTGCACCCCAACCCCGGTGGAGCCCCGGCAGTCGTGCGGGGCATGAAGCGCGGAGACCCGGAGCCCGACGGACAGACGGCGGCCGCTCTGGTGGACTCCACCGGGGCAGAGTGCAAGCGCCCCCGCATCGACGGCTCCGGAGGACTGGGTGAGGTTGGCCAGGTAAGGAGCTGATTTTTTTTTCTTCTCATTTTAAATTATAAATAAAAACGAATCTATCGACTAAAACGGAACACGGCCCAACACAAGCGCGGCTGTCTTAAAGGAACATTCCGGATCCTCCACAGTTTCTTAGTGTTCGTGCCTCTGCGGTTGTCCCACTGATGGCTCCAGACACTGTATTCAGGCATCCTGAAGGCCTCCATACTGAGCTCTGTCCACGCTGCTGTGCAGTAAATGCCAACACATTTCACGGGCTGCAGATTACTCTACACCAGCTGACTTATTTATTTTTTTAAAAGATGGAGTTGGAGGACTAACACTGCTCTGGTGAGCCTCCACTCTGCAGCCAGGGCCAGTTTCTGCGTTCCCCCTTTTGGATGAAAGTGTGCTCGCTGCCTTTAGATATGCTGATCAGACATTGTTACTGTATAAACTTTACAGGAGAAAAACATCTGCTGGTCGATTGATATCATGCCCAAAGCTGCAGCTACAAGGGGGGGAATGTAAACAAACCCGACCTTTCAATGCATAGGCCTGTGCTCAATGACTTTCAGTTTTACATATGTCAGTGTTTGTTTTTTGTTTTTTTGGGGTTGGGGGTTGTTGGGGGGTTAGGTCGACCAAAGAAGTAAACCTATTTTAGTCTGACGAAGTGTATTAATCCTCCTTTTTAATCCCATTTAAAGAAATTTGTCCTCAACCAACATCTTTATTTTCTTCCTTTTACATAAATTTGTTGTTCTGTCCCCGGAGCGGTCGAGAAATGGCCATATCTTGTTTGTTAATAGAGTATCTCTTGAGGACAGGAGGATACTTAGAATATCATTAGAGTGGATTATGGTGGGTGAAGCACTACACTGGAAGACACAAAGCCATTTCTCCGTCGCGGAAAGAGCCCGTAATGGAGCTGGAGTGGCCTGTTTGCTCCTGTTTGGAAAAACTAAATGGCTGGCTTTACTTCGTCATGCTGCCCGGGAGTGCTGACAGACAGGCTCGGCAACGTAATGCACTTAAAAAACACATGTGGATGTGTTTGCGGAGGGGAGAGAGGCGCTCGGATCAATCGCTTCACCCTCTAAAACGTATTGAACCGGCTGGACGGAGGGCCCGGAAATGAGAGCGGGGGGGGTGGTGGGGGGGAAGATGCTCCGACCAGTCCCAATCTCTCGGAGCAGGAACGGATTTGCCCTATCATTGGCAGTAAAGAGGCTTTGTTTTCAGCTTATGGGATCACCTCGCTTACTGGAGGGAGGGGTGAGGTTGGGTGGGCATTATAACCAACCTAATCTGAGATTTTTTTTCCCACTCAGACGGCCTTTTGGACGCGCATAAACAAATCTAAATCATTTGACTCGAGCTGATTGAAGGTTAATTATCAGATTATGGAGTAATGTTCAAGAAGACGCAACACTTTGCACACAAAATGAATGCCAGTTGTTTTAATGAGGTTCTTATTCGAAATGTGATGAGCAATTGGATTTTTTTTTTGTTTTGTTTTTGTAATTATACACCAAAAGATCAATCACCCCATCAGCTAAGGATAGGAATGGATGTCACTTCAAGCCGGACACCACCCAAAAATAGACACTGCTGTGCAATCACTGTGCCAAATCCCTCGATGTGCACACAAAAAGGAGAGGAAAGAGGAAAAAGTGCCCAAGTTTCATAAATGCTTTGGGAGCAAAATGAGGAGAGTGACGTTCATTTTTCCGACTTCTCTGACTTTCCATGAAACAGCTGTGAAAGTAATCCTAAGAGGTTGGAAAATATGACCGCAGTCGGTATCCTGACTCTTAGAGGGGGGGTGGTCTCTTTCTCCATAAGTCCTTCAAGGAAAACTTTATTGCTGACGACATGGAGCGAGTTGGACAGCTCAGAACAGAGGGGTGTGGTTGTGGTACAGAGCGGCCTAATAACGGCGTCTTCTCCCTCTCCGGTTATTTACACGGCTGCTTTTCTCATTACGCTGCGATGCCCTCGCCGAGCAGAGGAAGGAAAGCTCAGGCCGGTCCGACCTGCGAAGTTTCGGCCGGCGGATTGCGAATTCCCCGGCCGACACGGGCGCTGGAGGAAAAGACGAGCTCGTTCAGTCATTTCAGGCTGCTGACGCTGCAGCAGTATGGATTTCAGATTAATATTCCGCTCACATCGCCATCTTCACAGCGCACGATCAATCTGCTTTGTATTCCCGTGAAGTATCGGGGGAAGTCCTGCTTTCCCCCCCCCCGCCCTCTTTCCTCTTCATTTAAGGAAGACAGGGGGCTTTACCACCCACCACCACACACACACACACACACGCACGCACATTTTCAGTTCCTCGGCTCCAGTCAGATTATGGCGGAATGTGGAGAGGAGATTGTCTGCATTCGTCCCCAGCTGGCCTGCAGCTGAGTGACCCGTGTTGTGTTGTCACTCCACGCAGGAACAGGGCCTCTGTCGAACCTAATAAGGGCTTGGCTGGGGGAATGGTGTCCAGGACAAATGACTTGACTAGGGCCTTAATCTAGGTGGTTAAACCTAACAGCTTTGAATTGAATTCCCATACTGGAAGTGAAATTAAAAAGAAAAAACGCACAGCCAGCATATATATATATATATATATATGAAGACCTTTTTACTTCTTGATTTGTGTAAATTACGAATATAAATCTTTTGAATAATGCACTGTTTGAGGGGGGCATGTACGTGCTTTTAAGGCAGGGATAGCAGTTGACTGCATCTCTGGTGGTGATGATGCCCCCACAGTTTTGTCCAGTCCACAAGACTCCAGCCTCAGCTTTTCTGAGAAGCCAAAATAAATTCTGTAAAGGGTTATCTTCCCTGCGCTGCGTACGACCCACCGCATAATTCGGGCAAAACTGGAGGGTTTCACCTGGGCAGAAAATGAATCTTCAAACTAGTAATAGTCAAATTAAGATGCTGTTTTTTAAGAACTCCAATGATTAGATTTTAAAATCTAGAAACCACCAGCTTTATGTGGAACCTGTTGTCTTTTTTTATATAAAGATTATGATACCCTTCATTGTGTAATTCTTGCCCAATATACTTATGATGCGAGGTACTTTATGGGCCTGCTTCCTGAATTTCTCACCCCGCGTGGGTTTATTCTCCCAGAGGCTCACAGCGTTTGGTGGTTTAAAGTTTTTTTCCTTTTAAAAAAAATTGTGCTTTTTTTCATGCGATTTTTAAGTACGGTACGTACTTCGCTGCTTTCCACTTTGAGGGGTTGGAGGAAAATGAAAGAATAGATCCATTTAGAGTTGTTACATCAGCAGGTTTAGGAGCACAAATAGCAGCACAGGCTTTCAAGCACAAAACTCTTGCTACTCAGTTGCCTCACGATCTCCCTCTTTCATCCCCCACTTTCTTTTGTGTGGCCTGCAGTAACTTTATTATCCTTTGAAATAAATAAATAAATAAATGAAAGGACCGGATCTTATCCTCTCTCCAAGAGCTGCCGCGGCTCTATATTCTCCTCGGGGCCGACGGCGGGCCGTAACTTACTGTAACCGGCCCGAAGGTGTGAACCCTCAGATGTTCTCACTCCGGGAAAGAATCCCTCACGGCACCTGCAGCACACTCTGCAGAGTGCTAGTCACAGCTGAGACGAGACCGGTGGCGTCCCTCTTTCGCAAGATGAGAATCGAGAAGCGGCCGGGGGGTTTCCACGCAGGCAGAGTCGGTGACCGCATATCAGCCACTGGTCTCCACCGGGACGCCACCGGTCTCGTCTCAGCTGTGACTAGGAGTGGCACGACTGGGCGATTCTTGTGGCTCTTTGGCGTGAACTAGTCCTAAAAACGCCCAACAAACATTCAATTTTATCATTGTTAATACTAGGCATGTCCCGATCTGATATTTGGATTGGATAGGCATGAGAAAATGCCGATCCAGACTCCTGATCCAGTTTTGTTTTTTATGTCAGATCCCACACGAGCATTAGCATATCCTAACCCACATGTCTGTGTCCTAACCATTAAGTTGTGATAAGAGTAAATCCCTGTTCACTATGAGTCTGGCAACTAAGTAAAGAGGCTAAATAACTTTAAACTTTAACACATGCTCTGATAGTTCAGTATCGGATCAGAAGTGCAAAAAGCTGGAACCCGACATCCCTAGTAGATACCCAATGCGACAACCAATGCTAAAGGGTTCATTGTTTTCTCGTGCTTGTGTCGCGAACAAACAATGTTGGGGGGGCCTACAGCCTGCCTTCCAGTTAGGGTCTCTTACGAAATGGAAACGCACCAAAAAGCATTTGTGGCAATGTGTGTAGAGCCCAGTAGGGCTAAGTAGTTACTAATGGAACTATGTAGCAGTCTGGTCATCGTCCCTACTCCCAGTCTCTGGGTTCCTTATCACAGCCGTATCATAAAACAGGAGATTTTTAGAGGAAACGGCGTTATTTCACCTGGACATACTCTGTAAGAAAGCAGGCTCCCGGACCCATGATGCATAGGCATGCTTTCTTTAGTTTTAGGATAGTTTATGGGTCAAGCAATATATTTGAGTGTTAATTTTTTAATAAAATCTTTGCCACAAGTGCTATACGGAATATGAGGGTAGACAACGTACAAACCAGCAGAAAAGAATACTTTAAAAAAAAAGCCATTAGCACACACATTTTCTCAATTTCCTGAGTCCATTACCCACGCTGACCACTAGGGAGCTGGCTGCCCACAGTCCACTCAGATTGATTCAGATATTTGCCTCCCGACACGCATGCAGTGCTTCACTTCAGGGGCTGCGTTGCACACGTAAAAAGCAGCTTTCATATTTCCGTAGTCCTCCTTCCCCACCTGGTGCTCGGCACGTTGTTCACCGACTCTCCTTTTGCACAACCAAATCAAACTAATCCCCCCCCCCCCGAGCGTGGACCGTGACGCTTCTCCGGATACGTCGGCGTGGGCCCCAGGAGCCCAGCGTCCGTCTCCAGTTTCACTTTGAGCAGTGCTGCACGGGTGAAGTGATGCAATCAAACGGCTAATGACTCCAAGCGAGTGCTGGTTCTGACTGTAAGAAAAATCGGTGTTTGGTTCTTTTTTTATTTTTTCATCTCAAGATGGGCGCAGCGGGCCGCCGGCTCATTATGCGGCGTATGATTTGGCCGCCGCCGCCACTGCACGATTATCCGTCTTCCAGAAACTGTCAAGCCGGCTTCCAAAATCCACTCGGGCTCGAGCCAACACCCCCTCGAGGAGGCACGTGCAGGTTTGCCGGGGAGAGTCGGCGGAACGCGAGGTGCGAGGGGGGAAAAATAAACTTTGGGCGTTCTCGCCGGCCGCCTCGGCGGCTTAGCACATAAGTGCTCGGCGTAAGGAGTGGACTGGCATCCTCCTGAGTGTATCGAGTGGCCTGCTTTTTTTTTTGCTGGGTAGGCCGGCTCTCGGGGCGGTGTGGTTCCTCCACTCCTCCTCCGCAGAAGGTTCAGCTGTCCCAAGGCGCGATAGGAATAGACACGAGTCGTGTGACCAAATTAAACATCACACACACACACACACACACACACACACACCTGCTTATGACCTGTAATGTTTTGAAAGGCGCCGTGAGGTTCGCGAACACAACGGATGACCCCCCCCCCCCCCCCAACCCCCCCTCCAGCTCATGTCGTCTCCTCTACCCCTCCTCCCTTCGCCATCTGTTGACTTCATGTCATTTTTGCCACTTTCTCCTGATTGCTCAGCCGGTCTTTCACCGCCGGTCCCATTGTTGTTTCGACCCCCCTCCACCCCGAAAACCTGCACCACTACACGGACCCCATCGCCTGGTCGGCCAGCGTCAACAAGCGAGAGTCAAATCTAACCGGGGGAGTGCGAGGACACAGGATCTTTTTGTTTCTCTGCAGCGTGCAGAGGGAGACGCACTCATCTTGTGCAGCCTCTGTCCCCCCCCCCCATCCCTCATCCCTCCCAGTTCCTTAAGGAAATTAAGCACATGACTCCGCTCATGTATGAGTCATTGTCTTTGCTCCTTCCAACTCTTTTTCCTTTTTCTGTTTTTTTTTCCAGGCTCGTCCATGTATTTCCTACTCCTCGTCCATTTTCATACGAATTCCTGATGTGTGTCTTTTCCACACGACGCCCCAGCTTCCTCTTTGACGCAGCGCGCTGCCCCATAAACCCTTCTTTTCTTTTCTCCCCCCCCCCCCCACTCTGGTTTTGTTTGCGTGTGTTTTGCCTCTCCACGCCGGCAGTATATCGCATTTAGAGTTTGCCTCCCTTGCAAAAGAAGGTTTATACTTTATTCATGTTATTCAAGCCTCTAAAAGGTGATTCATTATTTAGAGCTTCTGCCTCCCAAAGCCAGTTCACTAAGTACTTTTTTGGCTCTGAGATAGACTCGCGCAAGCTGTATTTTTCAATCAAGAAGAAGGCGCTTCCTGCTCCCTCCTCCTCAAATGTGCCTCTCGCATTTGGACGTGTTGTGCTCAGTATTGCCGAAATGGGCTCATGGGGGTCCAGAGTGAGATGGCTACAGTATTAATCAGGCGAGCTCAAGCTGTGAAGCGCACAGAGCAAAGTGGTTCCCCCCGGGGACAGAGCAGAGCAGGGACATTGGTTCCAGATGAAAGGGAGATCACAGGGAAAGAGGACAGTGAAAGAAAAAAAAAGGGAGGAGCCAAGTTGTTTTCTAATCTTGTGATGTTGAAGTCAGAGATGGGCAAAATCTGTTTTTCCCCAACCAAATTGTGTCATAATTGCTGTGAAAAGAGCCTTTTTTTTTAAATAGGATGTATTAGCATAAATACCAGAACAGTGTCACAAGCACAAATAAAGTTGGGATGCAAACTATTTTAGGAGGCAAGTTTAATATCTGGATCCCCGCAGAATAAGTTTACGGCCGTGCATCTTCTTTGGGCGTAATAGGCGCCCGGCCGTTTTTGCGTGCCCGTCTTTGCTTTGCCGAGGAGGAATGTGTTGGGAGATTGCATCAGGGGCTCGTGATGGCATTTCACACCAGTGGGCTTCATGCTCGCTGACACTCCTGACCTATTTATGATTTAAGAGCCGCGGCGACACGCGCTCTTTCACTCCCGCTCTTTCATCCGCCGCTCGCATGAGCTCACCCGTCCCCGTTATCGTGTCTTAACAAGCAGACAAAAGATCCGCCGGTTCGGGAAGGGAGCTCAAGAGGAGGCGGGCTCGGGAGATAGCGGGAGTTGTGTGTCACCAATGGAGTTGATGCGATAAGGAGTCACAAATGCGTCGTAAGCGTAGTTGAAGCGCAGGAGGGGGCGAGCGGGTGAACCCGCGACCCCCGAGCAATGAAAATATGAGGTGACCTGCCTGTTTTCTTTTTCAAATTACCGGCCATGTTTACAAAATCTCTTCCTCTCTTTCAGAACAATGATCCTTTAACCCTCGGTTACCATGGATACCCAGCGCATGGTCAGGTAAGGGCAGCAGAACACCTGCAAAAAAAAAACTCTCACAACATGCCACATTCCAATGGTTTTTAAAAAAAAAAATTTAATCTGGATGCAGTGTGCGGTGCTCTAAACCACAAGGTGGGAGTGCAGATTTTAATTTGACGGCTGTGTCGAGGAAGACATGCCTCCACTCTTCCATCCCTGTCCTCCGCCCACTCCCCTTTCTGCTCGCAATAATAGTAATCATTCTTTAGCTGGCAGAACGCACTTTTTTTTCATCCGCAAACCTTTGAAGAGGGCCATATTCTAGCTTTCCTGCTTCCAAATAAACTCATGTGTGGAGGGGAGGGGGGGTGGAGGGGGGGGTACAGGCACATCACATGTTTTTTTGCGTGAACTTGTCAGAGTGTAAGTGTGCAATCTGTTTGCCTGCCTTTGTATTAGCTGGCTGATTGTGTTATTAGGCTGCTCAGTTCATGTGGTTAATCCTTAGATCATCCTCTGTTCATCCACTCATCCTGTCATGCTCTGCCCATAATCCCCTCATCCCTTACTCCCTGCGATGCTCAGCAGCCTTATCTGCACTCTATCTGTCTTCAGTTCCGACTTTCATACGCTTTTATTTGCCGCATAGAGAGTTTTTTCTCTTCTTTTTTTTTTCCGAACCCATTTTTGATACTGCTGAGTGGATGCTGTGGATGCCATGAAGTCAATCAGTCCGCTTTTAATTAAATTAGCGGATGATAAAGCTTCCAATTATCTCTCTCCCGTTGGAACGGTAAGAAACTGGCGGAAGGTTTCTTTAGGGGGCCTGGACGTGTGAACGCACTTGTGAGGAAAAGAGGCAGAGAGGGAAAAAAAAAAAACAATGCCGGGCAGCGGAGGCCTCCACAACACAGAGGTGCTAAACTGTCAACAGCAGTGTGAGAATGATGCGATCAAAGGGTCCTGAGAGGAAGAGCCCGGAGAGTAGCAGGAACTCTGTGAGGGGAGCAAGGGAGAGGCCCTTTCTAGATGGAATATGAAACCGGGTGAATCCGGCCATCTGCAGGCATAATTTGATGTGTTTTTCTGCTTTTTTGTACAGTACCAGTACAAGGTTTGGACTTGCATCTTAATTGGAAGTGGCTAGGAAACCGTCCCCAAACAGCTGACCAGTGTTGTGCCTAGTTAGGTCTTTATCTTGTGGTTTGATTAATGAATGCAGGGAAAGACCCTCAAGGCTCCTGCTGTCTCTGTCTTCTGGTTTGGTGCGAGGTAGTTTTGGTACTGTTATGAAAAAACCCACCATCTTTATCTTAATAGGTGTGGAGATTACAACTTCTGGCTTCGTGAATCTACGTAAAAGCTCAAAATACAAATACAACAGAGCGGTCGAGTCTCAAATTAAAAAAGATTGGGCACTATGGTGAACGTTTTAGACATTTCGTTATTCGTAAGATTTAAAAACCTAGAAAATGATCCCATCGCTTTGTAGCTCATATGACGTTTTTTAATTCATAATGAACACTTTTACTTTAGTATTACGACAAAGAAAGTTGGTTGCTTGAAATGGAACAAAATAAATATTTATAAATAACTTGACACAGCCCAAAATTTTGAATATGTAAATAAGCTGCTGACATCCCTCATAAACATAATAAATAAATAAAAAGGTTTAGTATTATTCATAACGGAATGGTTATATGAAATAAACTGTATGGAGTGAGTTTTTTTTTAATTAAATGTAATTTTTTTAATTAGCTCTGATGTTATGGGCACTGAAAAGCTGTCAGCATTTACTGCCAGACCTAAAATATTGCTGGAAAAGTCAACTCAGTTCGGCTTTGATGTCATTGGAAGTATTGAATACAATAATAAAATATACAATAAAATATTTTAAAAAAGAGCTGCATGATGCTCCAGTAGTTAACTCAACTGGACAATAGGCAGATAATTTGTCTGCTTCATGGTTCAACATCACTGACAGATAAAACAACCAGGCAGGTGGCTCTAAAAAAAAAAGAAGCTTTTTTGGATACTAGTCATATTTGCTTGTTTTAATAGTTATAT